>PVLD010006165.1:0-20207 GCA_004027595.1 Dinomys branickii | reverse complement strand
TTATTGCTTTATCCATTGATATCTTCGAAGTGTAAATATATGAACCCATTTGCTTCTTTACAAGTCTCGAAATAAACCCACTCGGTGGAAGGGGGTCACATCCTTGTAGCACCAGTCTTACTATTCCCCTCTCTTAGTTGTCCCAGAATTGCCTCTGGGTGTTCAAAATTCTTCTCCATTGCCTAGAGCACTTCAGGTTTTCCAAGTTTCTCCTTCCAAAGTCACCTATAAAACCCTCAAGGCACCCAGGAAAGTATTCCAAGAACTACTGTTTCTACACAGGTTATCAGTGGCAACATCATACTGCTCTCGTAGCAACTCCACTTCCAGAAATTATCTAAATAATCAAGTGTGCATTTCACCCTGCAAACTTAAATCCTCCACAAGAGTCAGTAAATCACATATCACCTGGTAGAATGTTGTAACGTGGAACTATGAAAACAGGGTTTCAAAAACATTGAAACAGAAAGAGAACAAATAAATAGCCTAATGCTATACCTCAAACTTCTAGAAAAAGAAGAACAAGTCAAGCCCAAAGCCCAAAGAAGAGAGGAGATTATAAAGACCAGGGCAGAAATTAATGCAACTGAAACAAAGAAAATCATACTAAAAAATAAATGAACCAAAGAGTTGGTTCTTTGAGAGAATAAATAAAATTGATAAACCCGTAGCCAACCTTATCAACAAAAGAAAGGACTCAAATTCATGCAATGAGGAATGAAAAGGATGAAATTACTACAGATGCTACACAAATTCAGAAGATCTTTAATGCCTACTTTGAAAATCTTTACTCCCATAGGATAGAAAACTCAGAAGAAATGGACGAATTTCTAGATATGTACAAATTACCAAGGCTGAGTCAAGAAGATATAAAAATCCTGAATAACCCAATATCAATTAATGAGATTGAAAATGAAATTAAAAACTTACCAACAAAGAAAAGCCCAGGCCCTGATGGATTCACAGCAGAATTTTACAAGAAATTCAGAGAAGATTTAATACCAACACTCCTCAAACTCTTAAGTAAAATTGAAAAGGAAACAATTCTCCCTAACTGATTTCTGGAGGCAAGTATTATACTGATACCAAAACCAGAGAAAGATACAACAAAGCAAGAGAAATACTGACCAATCTCCCTAATGAACATAGATACAAAGATACTCAGTAAAATACTAGCAAATAGAATGCAGAAAATCATCCAGAAAATCATATACCACGAGTAACACATGCAAAGATAACATTATGTAATACAGCATCCATTGTTAATTCCCCACTATCTTCTCTATAATTTTGTATCTCCTTTATTGTTTTTGTGTTATTCTGGTTTATGTCTGTATGGTTGTTGATATGTCTCCATTCCTTTATCTTTAAAATAAAAAAAAAACATTGAATATGGAGAAATCTTTGCTGATTTTTGTGTCCAGATCATCTCCATGTGCAGTGCAAGCCGGCCTTCCACTCTCAGTCTTCCTGACTGAGCCTTCGCGTGCTGGGGTTACAGATGCCACCACGCCTGGCTTAATACGGGAAATCTGTGCAAGACTTTTAAAATGTATATGAGAGTGTCTGGGGATATAGGTCAATAGTAGAGCATTTATCTAGCATGTGTAAGGCCCTGGGTTTGATCCCCAGAACCACACATACAGAAAAAAAAAATAAAACATATATAAAACATATATCCTGTATATACAGGATAGCTAACAGTCATACTACTGTCTTCTATTGCTTTACTGAAAGGAACAGTTAATGATTACCGGTTTGACCATCATTGCATGTCTCTATTTGTCTTCCTGACAAGCCACTTTGAAGATATTAATATGTAATACAACAATCATTGTTAATTTCCTACCAGTTTGTCTACAACTCTGTATTGTTTGTATTGTTCTTATGCTATTTTGTAAATGGATGTCTGTTTGTTAATATGTTTTCTTCCTTTATTTTTAAAAGAAAAAAAAACTACCAAAAGAGGATATACTTTAATCTCCCTTCCCAGCAACATTTTAAAAAGATAACTTACATACAATTAAAAATGTAAGTAATGCAGAAAGCCACAAAATGGAAATGTAAGGCTGCATTTCTCTCTTTACTGCCTTCTCCAAGTGAACAATTGCTTATTATACTTCCTAATTTAAAAAAGCATAAATCTGCATAAACACATATCTATCTTTAATTTTACACAAAAGGGAGCATGCAGTTTACATTGTTTTACTTTTTTACTCATCATCTATTTCAGAGATCTTTTAATATTAGCATATGTATGTACATATCTATTGTTTAATATGGCATAGAAACTATTCCTTATTATTCCATCATAACAAGAGACCCTAATTTACTTAACCAGTCCCTTGATTTTAGAAACTATGGTAGCCATATTTTCTTTAAACAATCACTCCCATTTGTATTCCAACTTACAATTTTGCCACATTCTTTTTGCATGCATACTAAGCATTATTAAAATTCACAGCCTAAGCTTAAAGGAAATAAAAACTCAACATAAAATGTAAACAAATTAGTTCAGCTGCCGGTTAATGAGAGCCTACTATGAGAATTTAAAAATCGTGACACCATTCTATACTGTGTCAGACTTAAATTAATAAAAGAGGGCTGTCTTCCATATAATAATCTAGAGCAGCAGATGAAGATGTAAGCAAGTAACAAAAAAAGGACAGGCTGTGAGAGAAGGAACGCCTTACTAAAACTAAGAGGGAAGGCAAAACACGGAATAAGGAATAATTCATTTAAATTGAGACCAGGAAGCCTTCACAGTACAGGTGACATGTTACTTGGAATTTAACGGTATAACAGCACTTGCTGTGCACTTAGCATGTACAAGGCACCTGGTGGGTGTACTGCAGATCATTCTTTAATTTGACCTCCGTAACACCACAAGATAGATGTGAACTTCATAGGCTCAGGTTGGTTTGTTCCTTGTGGTGCAAGAAATGAAACTTGCACACGTTAGACAAATGCTCAGCCACTAAGCTACATCCACAGCTTCCTTACATAAGCATTTCATAGGTGGAAAAAGAGAATGGGCAAGAGATAAATTGTATCCAACAACTCTTTCTCTACACTGCCAACATACAGTGCACTTCATTGTGTAATCTTCCTGTGAGGTAAGTGCTGTGATTGCCTTTACACAGGTAATAAAAAGAAGTCACATACATACATACAAAGCAGAGGCGCGGGAAGCTTACAGTGTTTTCCCAGGGACACAGGACGGGTCTGTAGCAGAAGGGCAGAGACCCTGGCCCAGGCAATCTACACAGCACCCACGTCAGCCCCACACTGATGGCTCATTGATGGAAATGGGATGCAGAAAGAGCCTTCCTAGGGCGATAAGCTGCAGGAGCACCGGGGGATGAGATGCGCCGTGTGGATCAGGATGTATCACACAGCGGCAAAGCCACTCACCAGAGAAGAGACAAGGCCGTGGGGGTGGGACTGGGGTACGGTGAAGGGACATGAGATGCACAGTAGAGAGGGACGAGGGCTGCCTGGGTGACTGATTGGATGCTTCAGTCAGCCTCTCCTCTCCAAACTGGAGCATTTCAGTCCTTCCAGGCAGAGCTCCCGGACAGCCCTTTATCCCTTTCCTTTTGATTATTTTGGAGTCTGCTTAGGGATGCTTGTTGGAAAGGTGAGCCTCCTTGGGCCTTGTAAACTTATGGAAGGACTTTGCTAGTGAGCTTTGCAGAACTGCTCCATCCCTCGGCAATGCATAAACGGGGCTAAGGTAGTGCTTACTAGGCAGACTGCAAGAGAAAAAGCAACCTACCCTCCAGCTGTTTCTAAACAAATAAGAGACTGGTGTTTTCGGTACCACGACTTCCTGCTGTGCCACACTACCGATTCTTCCCTCCTTGAAACTCCTTGTGCCATTAATTTCTATAACATCACCCTTGCTGATTTTCCTTCTACGTCTCAGAGGTGCCTTTCCAGTCCCCTTAAACGGTAGCTCTTTCTTTGATGCCTTTGCAGGACCACACACTCCAGGGTTTGCTCTGCACTGTCCAGTTCTCCCAGACTCTTTTGGCTGTCAGTCTGCAGGCAGGAGAGGACCCGGTCCTTTGTACTTATGTCCCCGGTTCCTTTCAGGAGAACATCATTAAGCTCATGACATCTGTATAGCTTTGGGCTCTAACTGGCTTCTGAGGAGGTCACCCAGGCCAGCTTTACTCACTTCCTTCTGCAGATCTGACGCTGAGTGCTGCTGCTTCTGCTCTGATCTGCGTTCTGCTCCTTAACTGTTTTCAAAGTTGTGCTTTTAATCACATTGCTTTCTATTGCTATGTGTACACACTTTGCTTGGCCCCATCTAGCTGTCAGCAAGCTACTTCAGTGGGTCCCAGATTTATTCTACACCTGATGTCTCGGTTACTTTTTTCTTGTTGCTGAGACAAAGTACCCAACACCCAAAATGAAGGAAGGAAAGGTTTATTTATCTTACAGTTTGTGGAGGTTTCAGTCCACACTTGGCTGGCTCAGAGGCAGAGTGGCACACAGCAGAGGGCAATCGTTCATGGCAACAGAGCACAGCAAAACAACCAGCAAAAGGGGAGGAATGGCGGCAAGCAGCCTCTTTTTCTCGCTTACCTTGTAAACAGCCTACCCCCACCCAGGGGGCCTGTAGCTCTCACACAATCTCCAGGCCTTCCTCTTCCACAGGCTCAGGATGTATACAAAGTAAGCACCCTGGCTTCCTGCTGAATCACTCAGCCAAACCTTCAGACTCCCCAAGTTGACACAATGTATCGACCATAACATCTGATTACATGGAGGAGCCTTAAAAAGAACCTACATCCAGCCCCAACCCTGACATGTTAATTTAATTGGTATGGGATAGCACTTGGGATATGGACTTCTTAAAAGCTGGTAATTCCAGTGTGTCACAAATTAGGGGCTAATTAATCAAAATCATTTAGGGAGTTACATTTCTGGGTTCTTCCTTAGACTGCAGCCAGTGGGGCTAGGAAACTCCCTTCTGTAAGTCTCCTGGTGAACAGAATGTTGGGATTCATTGACAGAAATGCCACCTGGAATGAGCCTCTTTGGCTGGGTCACCAGCACTTGCCTTCCAGCTCTTTGAATGGCACTGACAGAACTTCAGCAATATCTGGATGACTACCAGGATGAAACCTCTCTCTGGAGCCATGTTCCAAGCTCCCGGACTCACAGCTACAAGATCTCGTAAAGCATTTGATCGTCATCTAACACACACCTGAAATTCAGCGTGGCCAACATTGATCTCAGCATCTTGGGATCTTGTTGTGTTTTCCTCTTCCCTGTCTCATCTAGACGAACAGCAAAGGTGCTGCTGCACATAGGTGCATAAGCTCTAAGCTGAGCCACCGTGTTAGAATCCTCCTCTCAAACCCACAGCCAACAGGCAACAAGCCTACTGCACTTAATTCCACCCAGCTGACATTCTCTGTTTTGAAGATTACAGCCTCAAATACATCATCTTTCACAACCATAGCACTAATGTCCTAACTACATGGTCTTCCTTTGCCAATTTCCACTTTGTTCAATTCTTCAGTGCTGCTGGAGTGACCTTTCTAGAATGCAAATCTGATCCTGTCACTACTCTTTACTAAATCCCTTAATGGTCCCACTCTGCCTCTAGGATAAGATTTGAACTTCTTATCACATAATGTCCCTCATGAGTTTTGCCGGCAGCAGTCTCCCGCTCCCCAGGAGATAATTTTCCTGCCCTGTGACTCACCAGGGCCTCACACTCAATCTCCTGAATCAGATTCCCTGGAGGAAGAGCTCGATATCTAAAAGGTAAGGCGCCTAAGTGATTCTGTGGTGGCCACAGGCATGTTTGGGAAACACAGCTCCCAGAATCGCCCCTTTGCACTTGACACTTCAGAAGCCTGTTTATGAATTGGGCATGCTGGCTCACACCTGTAATCCCAGCTACTCAGGAGGATTATAAATTCAAGGCCAGCCTGCATAATTTAGTAAGACCTTCTATCAAAATGAAAATAAAGGTGACTAGATGTGTAGTTCACTGGTAGCTAAGGGATTGCCTAGGGCCTTGAGTTTAATCACCAGTACCGCTTTGGGAAGAAAGGCCACAGGTATATGGTGGCAAATACCTGTAAACCCAGAATTTAGGAGGCTGAGGCAGGAGCCAGCCCGGGCTACATAAGTGAGTTCAAAGCCAGCGTGCACTACATGGCGAGACTCTGTCTCAAAAATAAATAAATAAAAATAAAATAAAATGAAGAAAAAGAAAGCAAGGAAGGAAAGAAGAAAGAAGAGAGAGAAAGAAAAAGGTAGCCAGGAAGGAAGGAAGGAAGGAAGGAAGGAAGGAAGGAAGGAAGAAAGAAAGAAGAAAGAAAGAAAGAAAGAAGGAAAGAAAGAAAGAAAGAAAGAAAGAAAGAAAGAAAGAAAGAAAGAAAGAAAGAAAGAAAGAAAGAAAGAGAAAAAAGCAGGGAGGGAGGGAGAATTTTAAAAACAAGGTAATTTGTAAGCAGCTCCCTGAATATCTGAATCCACTCCAGTTTTCGGTCCTGTGTGTGGGTTGCCTGTGCCCTTCTCTCTGCCTCACTTAAAATCAGCCCCAGGCCCCTCCTCCAGGGTGAGGGTCCCTGACTCTGCAGGTGCCACTTTTCTGTGCCCTTCGGTTTCCATCACACCTCGGGTGCATTCCTCTTCTGCTGTGTTTCGCCTTGTTATTCTCTTTCTTTCCTCCCCACTAGAATCTGAACTCTTTGCTGACAGTCTTTTTCCACTGCACCCTCAGACCCTACTGCAGTGGTTCTGACAATAAATGTTAGTTGGATTAATTACTAGAAAACATAGCTGGAGTGGTCCATTCCTAAGCAAATAAAGGAAAATGCAAAGGGTGATAAAAAAATATAGCAAATATTTATATTTTAAACAACTTCTTACTGAAAAAGACACATTGCCGAGAATGATTGGATAAGTGTGCAGAGTGGGTTTTACTGGGTATTTTGAGGGAAGTGAGTGACAATGTGTCTTTTACTATAATACATTTTTATTTAAATAGTCACCCTAAGTTTTGAACACATCTGATTTATCAAATATTCACAGCAATTTCTGTCAAATAAAAATATTGCAGTGTGTCCTCACCCACCTTGTTCACCAGACCTAGTATGATGCAACTCCTAGCTCCTCCCCAAAGTCAAAATGACCATGGAAGGTGAATGTTTTGAATGAATTCGACATTGAGGCAGCCACCCAAATGCAACTAAAGATACTCATGGGGGGTGTCTTGGTTACTTTTCTCTCACTGCTGAGACCAAATATCAGACACCCAGAATTAAGAAAGGAAAGATTTATTTAGCTCACTATTTGTGGAGGTTTCAGTCCATACTCAGCTGGTTCCAAGGCAGAGTGGCACATGGCAGAAGGCAACTGTTCATGAAGGTGGAAAAACAGCAAAAGCAACCAGAGCAAAAGAAGGAGGAGTGGTGGCAAGCAGCCTCTTTCTCTCCCTTCCGTATGCACACTATCAGCCCCAGGGAGGCTGTACCGCTCACACCCATAAACCCAGCATTGGACCATGGATGAATCATAAACTCTAAAAGCCAGTGCCATGACTGCATGAGGCTTTGGGGGGACGTCCAGAGACAGACCATAGCAGAGGGACCTGCACAACTGCTCCAGACACTGTCGAGAACCATGGGATACGTGGGTTCAGATTGGCAGGGGACTTCTCTGTTGGCAGGAATCATGGCAATGTATCTTTTACCATTATAAGTTTTTTAAAATACCTACACATTCATTGTATGTTTGATCATACCTGGTAGGTTGTCAAACGCAGAAGCTAAATTAGCAATGCAGGCAGAATTTGAATCTAAGAATGTGGTTCTGTGCCAGTCATCTAAAATTCAAGTGGATGGGCTCAGAGAGTCCTTGCAGGTGCAGTCAAGGTGTTTTATTTTTATTTTTTAATTTATTTTTGTTTTGAGACAGGGTCTCATTATGCAGTTTAGGCTGGCCTTGAGCTCACTTTATAGCCCAGGCTGGTATCAAACTTGCAACGATCCTTCTGCCTCAGCCTCCTGAGTGCTGGGATGACAGGCGTGCGTCACCACGCCTGGCAGTCGAGGATTTTTAATCACGAACAATAGACACTCACCGATGCTCACTGATTGGAAGCAAAAAGCAATTTCTAGAAAGGGTGTCGGCCGGCCCACAGAATTACTAGGAAGACTGAAATGCCAGGCTTTGAAAGCAGGCAGAAAGAAAAGAAGCCCAAGCAGCAGAGTCACAGCCATGGCTGAAAGGAGAGGCCGCACCTCGCCCACCTGTGCCGGCCAGAGTGAAACTCGGACGCCGCTGGTGCTCCACTGCACCGGTCCAGCTGGGCCGCCGCCCAGAAATGATCGTTCGTCCTCTGGCCCTCTATCTCCGCCTCCCTCAGGCAACACTCGAAGGCGGAGCTGCTTTAAGTAAGAGACAGAGCGAATCTAGATCCAGAGGTGTGCAGATACACGATGACTCTCTGGACATGTCCGCAGCTCAGTGCATGAGGAACAACATCTCATAGTTTGCTGAATTCATCAACTTGAGGCAGAGGCTTGAATATTTGAGAGGTAATTTTTTAAAGGTTCTAATTTTATACAGTATAATATATACTATTATTAAAATGATAAAATTAATTGAAATCTTTGCACTTAAACACAAAAGTCAGAATAGGAAGCACAGTGGTGCACAGTTGTAATCCCAGCACTCAGGAGGCTGAGGAAAGAGGAACATTGCAAGTTCAAGACCAACCTGAACTGCATAGCAAGACCCTGTCTCAAAATAGACAAAAAGTCAGAATAAATTCTTTCTAGTAAATCACAAAACGAGGGCCAGGCATGATGAGCAGGTCAGCAACCCCAGCGTTCTGAGAGGCTGAGGCAAGAGGATCAAAACTTCCAGCCCAGCATGGGCAATTTAGTGACTCAGCAATATCCTATCTGAAAATTAAAAAAACAAAATGAAATAAAAAGGGGCTGGGGATATTGCTCAGGGAAAGGCTCTGGGTTCCACCTTCAGTATCACCAGCATCTCACACACACACACACACACACACACACGAATGTAAACAAATTCTAAGATTTTGATACATTAACTTCTAAGTAAAATATTAAAATTCACTACATACTATGGCACGAGGCTCAAAAAAAAAAAGAGCAGGATGTCTTTAGATGGCAAAAACTGCAGCGTGGATGGATCCCCCAGGACAT
The DNA here is from genome assembly GCA_004027595.1 of Dinomys branickii. Classification (NCBI taxonomy): domain Eukaryota; kingdom Metazoa; phylum Chordata; class Mammalia; order Rodentia; family Dinomyidae; genus Dinomys; species Dinomys branickii. Next base: position 10,995 of record PVLD010006165.1, on the reverse strand, counting down.
CTGGAGAACGAACAGAAGCCCAGAGCAGACAGGCAGGTCCCATGCACCGGAGAGGAGAGGTGGGAGGCAGGGCTCACACTGGGGTCGCAGAGTCAGGAGCTTGGGGCCGGGAAGATGGAACTGGAGCCAGAGAGGGCAGAAGCAAGCAGAGGCTCCAGCGACGGCCACACGCACGGCCGGCGATTCGAGGGTAAGTGGGGCACATAAACTTACATGCAGTTGTTTATATTTAAAGATAAATCATCTCTGTGAGAAGAGTAGTTGCTGAACACTTTTAAGCAAGCTTTAAAAGGCAAAGAAGAAAAACTTAAAACTCACTTCAAATAAGCATTAAGCTGGACATGGTGGCACACACTCATAATCCCAGTTACTTGGGAGGCTCAGGAAGGAGGATCTGAAGTCCAAAGGCAGAGGAGGCAAATTAATGAGAACTGTATGACCCAAAATAAAACAAAAACTAAAACTGACAGGGAATGTAAGGGAAACAATGACAAGAAAGAGCAAAGGAAGGAAAAGAAAGGAAGAGAAGGAAGACAGGAAGGGGGAGGAAGAAGAAAGAAAGAAAGGGAGGGAGGGATGAAGGACGGAAGAAAGGAAGGAAGGAAGCAAAGAGGGGAGAAAGAAAAGGAGAGAAAGAAAGATGCACATGAAACTATGGGATGGAGGGATGGACTGGTGGATAGACTTGTGCGACATGGTCTCCTTTTTAAAAGTAATTTTAATTTTATTTAACAGGCAAAATAACTGAAGATATGGTTGGACTTCAAGTACGTTTATTCACCATAATATAACACTATTTTCTCCTCTGAAAAATTCTAAGTCTAAAAGGTGTTTTTATTTTTCATTTTTTGAGGAAGGAAAGGCTTGTTTAGCTCACAGCCTGTGGAGCTTTTAGTCCACACTCAGCTGGCTCCAAGGCGGGGTGGCGCAGGGAGGGGCAACAGTCTGTGGTGGTGAAAGACAGCAAAAGTAACAAGAGCAGAAGGAGAGGAGAGAGGAGTTTATTTTTTAAAAGATCAAAGCTGTTAAAAAATGCAACTATATGCTTTGGTTTTAGTATCAATTGATTCACTGCTCTTAAAGGTGAGCTATTCTGAAGAGTTAGGCATTAAGTAGGTCTCCCCATAATTTAAATTCCTGAACTATTCATTTCTGTTGGGAAATTCTTATTTCCCGTAGTTACTGCTTAAGTTAATTCTTTAAAAATGTAAATACTAAAAAAAAATGTAAATACTGGAAAGTCAGTCTTAGTAGCATCATCACGTCTATTGCTACCTGTGAGTAAACACGGGAGCCAGAGTAAATCACACCACCGTTCCTCCAGCATGTGCAGCCTCTGTAGGGCAGACTGGGCTCAGGAAAGGAAACAGTGGAATTCCTGCCAGGCTCCCAACTATGAAGAGTTTGGGATACATATTAAGTTAAAAATAGCTACTTTTTAAAAAATCCCACATTTGCAGTAGATGGATATTTTTGGGAATATCTATGGAGAATCTATTTTTCAGGGTTTTTTTTGGGAGGAGGATACCAGGAATCAAACTCAGGACCTCATACTTGCCAGGCAGGCACTAGGCCACTGAGCTAAATCCCCAGCCCGAGAATGTATATTTGTATCTACTACTTCTTGAAAAACTTTTTCATTCAAAGAGTATCATAAATAGCCCTAGAAAATAAAGATACTGTATATTATTATTGTGTTTTTAAAAAAAAAGGTAAATTCTTCATGCTGGGCTTGGTGGCTTACGCCTGTAATCCCAGCACTAGGGAGGCTGACTCAGGGAGGCTGAAGTAGGCAGATCACTGTGAGTTCAAGGCCAGCCTGGGCTACGTAAAGAGTTGAAGGCAGCCTGAACTACATCGTGAAAGTCTGTCTCAAAAAAAAAAAAGAGTTCTTCAATCCTTTTATGCTTATGTCCCCTTCTCTCGAATTTATAAGCATTGTCAGAGTTTTTTGTTTTTGTATTGTTAGGGCTTACTGTACCTAGCCAGGTATGGTGGCACATGCCGGTAATCCCAACACTTTGGAGGCTGAGATGAGATCGCCATGAGTTCAAGGCCAGCCTGGCCTACATAGGGAGACCCTGTCTCAAATAAAAAACAAAATTTCCTGGACTTATTTGAACTGGGTATTTTCCAATATTGCACACAGAAATAGATGAATTCTCATCACTTATTCATTCTTCAGCTTTTAATTGTGATTCACTTCTTAAGCAACTGAATTGTGTCATCAAATGTTATTTTCTTTCAGGAAAAACTCAGTTTGTTCTAGTCTTTGAGGCCATTCTTGTTCATGTATGCTCATTTCTCAGGTCTGGGAAAATATTTTTGTGTCCTTCTTTTTAACTTCAGATTCTTTACGTGTTTTACCATTGTCTTTGCCCATAGGGCTGTGCAAGCTGGCTGTGGTCACCCCTGTCTAGAACCACAACACTTGCGGGGTGGTGGGGGGAGGCAGGAAGATCCCAAGTTCAAGGCCAGCCTGGGCTGTATTTGACTTCAGGTCAGCCTGGCCTATTAGGCAGGATCCTGTCTCTAAAACCCAAACTAAAACCAATAAAAAGTGCTATAGAAAAGAATGATGCCAATCTTTTTTTCTCCCTGGGTGATTTGTTTTTCTGTGTAGTTATTATATTAATTCGTTTTTATAATTTCAAGTACAGTAAATGCCCAGACGTGTTTTGGGGCCGAGTACTTCTTATCTGATTATTTTATCACAATTTGAGACTTGATTATTTCTCCTATGCTTTTGGCAGGTCTGAGAATATGTTCTTGCAACTCAGAAAAGCTAGGAAGCAGGAATGCATAAAGAAGAATGCCAAGCTGGGTGTGGTGGTACGTGCCTATAATCCCAGCACTGGGACTGCTGAGGCAGAAGAATCTTTGCAAGTTTGAGACCAGCCTGGGCTAAAAAGTGAGCTCAAGGCCAACCTGAATTGCATAACAAGGCTCTGTCTCAAAAAAAGACAAAAAAAAAAAAAAGAAGATGATTACCAGATGGTCTCTCACTCTGATTTTGCCTCCTAGGTCTCTGGCCTTTGGTTCTGATTCCTTGCTATACTGAAGCAAGTCCTGGAGCTTCTCTTGGTCGCCTTGCAGTTACTGTGCACACCCAGTATGCTCTAGAAAGACGGTGATGTAAAGAAGTGCTAGGAGTAGAAATGAGTCCTGCTGGAGGGAGGAGAGCTCTACGAGTTCTGTACATAGAAAGTGGTAGACCAGATACATCATCAGCAAGATGGGTTTTCTGTGACTTTTTTCAGCCTAGGAAGAGAGACAGACACACAGACAGATAGATGGATAGCTAATAGATCTAAACAGAACTTTCCTTCTAGAACAGTAGATGAGGTGACTGGGAGGAGATGGAGGCAAAATAGTTCGATGGTAAGTAAAGGGGCCCATGCTTCTCTCACACTGAGCTGAAGCGCTTTGTCTTGTGAGGGCATTTCCTGCCATGGGGCTGATATTGTATCTTCTCCAGGTGTGACAATGACACACCTTCACACGGACAAAGAGGAGCAGCTCTTGATAAAATACATAATGACACTCTTTCACAGGGGCAAAGGGTCCTTGAGGAATTATGCTAGACTCTCCGATCTATCCTGCCCCTGTGTATGTGACGTGGAAAGTTGAATTTTGCATGTTAACATAAGAAAACAGAGTCACCAGAAATTCCAGGGACCCACAGTGGCCTGGCGTGGTAGGAGCACAGCAGTTAGGAGTGTGGAGCTCATGCCGAAACACGTATGTAGCAGTTTTGGTTAAGAAATCTCCCTCTCATGTCCAAACCACCCTACCGACCCATTCTGGGTGTGCAGGCCTTGGCTAATGTCCCCTAGACATTACCTTACCTCTGACTAAGGCTGAAAGATCGAGAAGTTTCTGCACTGGAGTATCTCTAATGTCGGGCTGAGGTTTTGCCCGATGCGCAGTGTGTCGGAGGGCTGTGTGAACTCCTGCCTCATTAATGATCATAGAGACAGAAAGCATCCGTCTCTGATGCAGGCAGAGCTGCCACATCTGCCTGTGTTACTCCGAGCCTATTCCAGAGAGCTGAGCCCCTTTAATGTGGTGCATGCACTGCCTGGAGTCGTCAGCTGTCCTTTTGCTTTCGTTGAAGTTTAGCCTTTGTTGGAATGAGCAGCCGTGGTGAAGGGAAGCGGGTGAGCCGCACTGAGTCCCCTGTGGCTTCCCCTCATACTTACTAAGATATGAGGAAGTTAATTTAGATTGGACATGTCTAGCTAGGTTTGGGCCTCTGGTCTGAAATCAGCCCATGGGCACGTTTTCTTGGGCCAGCAAGAGCCTCTGGCCCACACACAAAGACTGCATAGTCTTTAAAAAGGATTTTTGTAACCTGTTACCTATCTTCAAAAGGTGGGAGATGTCCTGTAACAATCCCGATTGCCCTCTCTTCTTGTGAGATGAAAGACAGAACAATCACATTTGCTCTCATAGGTGCACTTGGCACGAAAATGGCGAGTGCACATTTCCAACGGCAGCACCAGACCCTGACGACAAAGGTGAGTGGAAACCAGTCCTCTCTTGAGGTAAGACTTCACTCTCCTGCTCACTGGGCCCCCATCAGCCTTAACTGTCCTCCAGATGCAGGGGCCAGCTGTCACTTCCCATTTATTACCACAACAGAGCTTTTGTTTTCCTTATGCTGGAGGGAGGAGGAAAGTGATCTCTGTCCTACACTCCTCTTCTAGCAGAAACAGAAATGTGCAAGACACGGGGAGAAAACTGGGAGGCTTTTGCTGGGCCAGCCTTACCCAGGGTCACTGCCTGCTGAGGACCCCCGGGCATCTCAACTGATGACCAATGCTCGGTAATAGAAGGATGAGGTGAGTCAGGTATGCCGAGATTGGGAAACACATCTGTTACTTTATGGGACAGGGTGGCCCCTTCTAGGTGACAACGTTAGACAGTTGTGGTGTGGTGTGAATTTAATCCTTAGGAGTGGGATGGGGCTTTTGAGGGGAGAAACATTAATGACAGTCAGGGACAATCAGATGCTTTTAATTGCTTCGTCAATGCTAGTTTCCCAGTTTCCCTCCCTGAGTTTTATTATCGAATCGGGGCGTATCTTACTGCAGATCTCCATCTTACTCTCCAGGCCTCAACAGTGCCCATCAGCAGTTTGGGTACGAGCCTGAGCAGTGACTCTAGAGGAAGCTTCCCTGTGAGCTGCGGCCCCACTTTCTCCGCACCCTCTCCCAGTGATGTGATTTGCGACCATGTGCCCCGCTGAGCACTGTCCAGGTACAAATACACAACAAGGAAGTTGTCAACCACTGCCCTTGGTCCAGCTTTCAAGTTTCTCATGCCCTTTGAAATCATTTCAAAGTTAATTTTGGAAAGGCCAGACATGGCGGCACATGCTTATAATCCCAGCACTTGGTAGGCTGAGGTAGGAGGATTGCTGCTAGTTTGAGGCCAACCTAAATTGCATACTAAAACCCTATCTCCTAAAGACAAAAAATAAAAAATAAAGTTAATTTTGGAGTAATACATCCCTTTAGTTCAATGTAAGGAAGCCAAAGAATATATAGTGAAAGATCTTCCTTCCACCCCAGTTGGCCAGTGTTCTTTGTTAGTGATCTCTTTCTATTCTGTTATTGTAGAAATACTTCATTCCAGTCAATCTCAGTCTGTGATCTGTGGATGCACGGGGGTCCTTAAGAGGTTTTCAGCAGGTCCATGAGGTCAAACTCATTTTCCTAATGATAGTAAGATGTCACTTGTCATTCTAGCTGTTGGCGTTTGCCCTGAGAATGCAAAGGTGACGAGGATACACCTTCACATGGACAAGAGAGGATGACACTGTCCTAGGAGGCACTGTGTTCCTCCTGCCAAGCACTCCTAGGTGAAAATACTTAAATTCCACCACAGAGTATGCTCAATAAAGCAGGAAAAGCCACTAATTCCACTAAATCTTAACTCCACGGCATCCATCTGGTGCACCAGAGGTATGTATGAAGCATAAAAGACCACTTCTGCTCTACACCCAAGTGCTTTGGCTGGCTCAAGGAAAGCGCCTTTGTGATTGCTTCAGTTGAAAACTCAACTAACTGATTATTTCACGAGTTATTATTTCTTTTTCTTTTATGGTACCAGGAATAGAACTCAGGGCCTTGAGCTTGCCAGGCAGGCACTGAGCCACTGAGCTACATCCCTAGCCCTCTGAATTATTATTTTTACTTGAAAGACTGACAGATGACCTATGATGAGTGTTTGGCAAACATGTTTTGAAAGTGAACAAAATGAACCTGTTAGTTTGAAAATGATTATATAAATCACAAGTAATAGAGGGTGAGCTTTTTTCTTTTAGTAAAAGTTAGAATTTTGGAAACCTTGTATCCGTCAGTGTCAATCTAAGTACTTTTCAACATCTGAAAAATTTTCTGATGAACTTGGTGGTGATGTAATCAAGTATCTTTTTATATCGTAAAATTTTTTTATATTGCAAAAAGTGTATTAACATTTGGAAGATGTCCGATGCATGGTTTTAAAAAATCATGCCTACATTTAAAAGTCATTGTGAATAGCTCTTTGACAGGACTTCAGAAACTACTGAGCAAGCGGGGTGCTTAATGTTGATGTGGACTTGACTGGCTCCAGAGAGCCTTGCCTGGGAGATTAGCAAAACTCACTTCCCAGAGGGGCTGATGTGTCTCGGGCGTAGCCTTAGGGGCTCAGTCTGGTCCCCGATTCCCCACTCTCCGCTCCCTGGATGGCATTAGTTGAGCAGCTCCTTTCTGCCACTCCTCCGCCCTGATGTTTCTGCCCCATAGCCAGCAGACCATGGCCTGACAGAACGTGCCTTTTGCAAACAGCTTTCCCCGTAAAGTGTGTGACAGGTATTTGGTCACAGTGACGAGAAGCTAATACAGCAACTAATCCTTACGAGACTACTAGTGGTCAAGTTTTGAGGTAATATCCAAAACACTCTGATCATGTAATTAGACTTCTAAGAGACTTTTCTATTTTCCAGCCTTATGTTTGTGTGAGACTTCCTCCTCCTCATCCTCCTCTACCTCTTCTTCCTTCTCCGCCTTCTCTTTCCTTCTGCTGTTTCTTCTTCTTTTGCGGTGGTAGGTGTTGAACTTGGGGCCTTTGCAGTGAGCTACATCCTCAGCCCTCTATATATTTGTTTACTTTGAGTCAGGGCCTCCCAAAATTGCCCAGCCTGGGCTTGAACTTGCCATCTTCCTGCTTCAGCCTCTTGGAATGCGGGGATTACAGGTGTGGACCGCCACACCCCAGCACCATCCGTCAAAGGCAGAAGCAACTGGAGAATGCCTGTGTATTCAAGAGACTGACAAAAATAAAACAATCAACCATTCACCTTTTTGTTTTGGAAAGCCTAGTTATTTTTCATTAAAAAATTATATTACCATGTAATGGGCTTCTCATTGCTTTTGGGGGGTTTTCTTTGCATTTTTAAATTTTTGGTACCTTTTAGAGACCCATAATGATCACATTCTGTTTTTTTTTTTTGTTTTTTTTTTCCGGTACCAGGGATCGAACTCAGGACCTTACGCTTGCCAGGCAAGCGCTTATGCCACTGAGCTATACCCCCAGCCCCATAATGATCACATTCATCACAGGGAATTTGTCCTGTGCACCATGTACACTGCTACCATTTCCCAATCTTCTCCCCTCCCTTCAACCACTCTTCCACTCCTTGTTTACAAAGCTTTGGCGCCATTTTTTTCCTTCTATTCTCTTATTTTGCCCCTTCTTTCCTTTTCCCTCCTCCCACCCTTGTTCCCCTTCTCATTTGAATGTTTTCTTCCCATTTCCCAGTATGTATTATACATTTTGAAATAATATTTTTCTGTTTCAATTTCTTATTTGGTGAATATTAACAAATATAATCAACATAATGAAAATTCTTTCTTGTTTTTTTTGTTTGTTTGTGTTATGAGACAGGGTCTTACCATATAGTACAGGCTGCCCTTAAACTCACTATGGATCCCAGGCTGGTCTCAAATTCACTGTGGTCCTTCTCCCTCAGCCTCACAAGCACTAGAATCATAGGCATGCATCACCACACCCAGCGATGAAAGTTCTTTAAGCTCCTGGATTATTTTTGGATGTAAGGTGAATCTAACTAAAAATATCTGGCATTTGAAAACAATTTTTATGAATGAATTACTGTCCAAATATCTACACATGTGTGCATTTTAGGTATTCTTATACTTTTATAAAAACACTCTACATTTACTAAACAGTACCATATCAGGACTTACAGAGCCTTCTTAGTCTCATTATGGCTGCGTATTATCTCCTTGTAAAAATTTATCATAATTTTTAAAACAGTACTTTACTGGTGAATATGTTTTTATTTTCTTGTAGGCAGTGCTACAGAGAAAAACTGTCTTAGTTACTTTTCTCCTTGCTGAGCCAAAATATCTCACACCCAAAGCTAAAGGGGGAAAGGCTTATTTGACTCACAGGTGGTAAAAGTTTCTACCCCTAGTTGGCTGGCTCCAAGGCAGGGGCATCCCAGAGGAGAAATAGTCCACAGCAAGTGGGCAGGTGAGAGGATCCACTATGCCTTCTATTTTATACAAGGTACTCGCCCTCGGGCAGGGGTAGCACTCACACCCTTAGGCCAGTTGGGGGGCTGATTTAGTAACCACACACATATGCTTGATCCCAGCACCACCCACTTGAGATCCAGCCACCCCGGAAAGCCCACCCCATGACTGCATCACGCTTTGGGAGGACATCTAGACACAAGGCATAACAATAAACTTTCAATTTTGTCACAGCACATGTGTGGGGGGCTCCATAGGACAGAAGTACAAACGCTGGTCAAAGACTGAACACATTTATAATTTTGATGTATGTTGCAAAATTTATAAAGTCATGCTTCTGTATAAAGTAAGAAATATATTGCAGCTTTGTAAAAATAGGTTACATGGCCAGACGTGGTGCACACCACTGTAATCCCAGTCATTGCTGAGGGTAAAAATAGAAGTACCATGAGTTCAAGGCTAGCCTGGGCTACTTAGCAAGATTCTGTCTCAAAATAAAACTTAAGAAAGCTGGGGGATTAGCCTAGTACTCCATGAGTTCAATCCCCAATACCAGGAAAAATAACATAAGGCTACATCAAAGTCATATGTAATGGGTTTTTTGTCTTAATAAAAACTGTGCTAAGTCATCATGGCTGCTAGGCAATACAATGCAGCCCACTGTGAGGCCATGTGGCAGGCTCCACCTTCTTCCTCCCCAGTCATATTACAACTTCCTGCTTCCTTTTTTACAACATCCTGTTTCTCTCTTCCCGCCCCCTGTCCAATCACTGCCCACCAAGTCACACAGACCATATCCCAAGCCCCACCCTCGCCTGGCCCTATATAGCCTGTGTTCCCCCGGCCAAGCCCTCAGAAGCTCCACATGCCTCCTTTCTGCTGTGGTCTTCTCCACACCTGCAGTAAAGGTGTTTTTTACTTTGCTCTATTATCTGTGCCAAAAACCCCTAACAATATGTAACTTGTGGTTGGATGGATACAATGGAACTGAGTGGCAAGGGTGTATACAGAAATCCAATTTACGTGTTTGGGAGGGCTGGGGATATAGCTCAGTGGCACAGTGCTTGCCTGGTAACTGGAAAATTGTAAGTTTGATTCCTGGTGCAAAAAAAAGCCCTAAACTCCCTTCTACCGGAACCTCTTTGGGCTGGGTATGGGGGTGCACATCTGTAATTGCAGCACTTGGGAAGCCGAGACAGGAGGATCCTTGGGAGTTCAAGGCCAGCCTGGGCTACAAAGTGAGCTCAAGGCCAGTCTAAACTGCACAGCAAGACCCTGTTTCAAAGAGACAAAAAAATAATACATGTTTGGAAGCAAAATTTAAATTAAAAATTTTAAATTAATCTGTACTCCAGCTATGCAGAAGGCTGAGGCAGGAGGATGGCAAGTTTGACTCCTGCCTGAGAAATTTTGCGAGATCCTGTATCAAAATAAAAAATTTAAAAGTGGACTGGGGATGTAGCTCAGTGTGGAGGCCCTAGAATCCTCAGTCACACACACACACACACACACACACACACACACACACACTCACATAATTCTACTGTGACATAAAGAGGTAGTGGATTAACTAATTGCCAACTTGTAACACCTGCTAAACTGAGTCAACATGGTTCTGAGTGTGGAAGTTTCACCTGAGGATTGTTGCCAACAACATAAGAGGAAAATGGAGTGATGTTGATTCTCCTGAAGAAGGTTGCTATACTGGCTTTCTTTTTTTTTTTTTTATTTAAAAAAAATAAAAGTACAAAAACATATTGACAAACAGACACCAATTAGCATAGAAAATAGTACAATCACAACTAATCTATATACAAGGTGATATGATCTCAACAGTGGTTATTGCTTTATCCATTGATAACTTCGAAGTGTAAATACATACACCCATATACAGACATGCAAATTTAGTCAGACAATTAATCCTCTCAACAATAGAAAAAACACAAAAACCAAAAATCCAAAGACAAAAAACAAAACAGGCAAACATCAACAACAGCAACAACAACAACAACAACAAAAAAAACACCAATAGTTGCTGCTTTACATATTGATATCATCGAAGTGTGTGTTCAGGACAACACATACACACATACAAGATTGATCAAATAACCCGTCATCGATTATTGCTTAGCATTAAGTGATATAATACAATAGTAGAACCATGTTAGCCCTCCTGCATATATGCATATTCATATATACATACATACATTTTTGTCTTTTTCTTTTCTACTTTCCTTCCTCCCATCTGTCCTTTGTTTTAGAACAGATTTCCTTCATGTCTCTTAGTTTATATTCCCACCCTCGGGTTCTTACACCAGTGATACAATACGTTGCCTGCACATGTATCGCTGATTTATTTCACTTATGAGTATGGACTCCAGTTTTGACCACTTGCCTACAAAGTCCCCAAAACTGTCTTTCTTTATAGCTGAATAATATTCCATTATAT
>PVLD010006164.1:0-103467 GCA_004027595.1 Dinomys branickii | reverse complement strand
ACAGATTCCGATAGGTTGTACTTGCATTTTCATTTATTTGTAGGTAATTTTTAATTTCTTCTTTAACTTCTTGTGTGACCCATTGGTTATTCAGTAGGTTGTTGTCTAATTTCCACGTGTTTATGTGGTTTTTGGAGTTCTCTTTGTCATTAATTTCCAATTTTATTGCACTGTGGTCCGATAATATGCATGGGATAATCTGAATTTTTTGCATTTAGGTAGATATGTTCTATGGGCTAGAATGTGGTCTATTTTGGAGAAAGACCCATGTGCCGCTGAGAAAAATGTGTATTCTGATGCCGTGGGGTGGAACACTCTGTATACATCTACTAAGTCCATTTGTTCACACTTTTGGTTCAGGTCTGTTATTTCTTTGCTGAGTTTCTGTCCGGTTGACCTGTCTCTTTGCGTCAGAGGGGTGTTTACGTCCCCTATTACAATAGTGTTATTAGTTATTTGATTTTTTACGTCTGTCAAGATTTGACTTGTAAAGTTAGGTGCTCCATTGTTTGGTGCATAAATGTTTAGGATTGTTACCTGTTCCTCTTGTAGCTTTCCCCTAACTAGTATGTAGTGGCCTTCTTTATCTCTTTTGCTTGTTTTTGGTTTGAAGTTTGCATTGTTTGCAAACATAATAGCTACCCCTGCTTTTTTCTGGGGGCCTGTTGCATGGAGAATTGTTTTCCAACCTTTAACTTTCAACCAGTGGATTTCTTTTTGAGTAAAATGCGTTTCCTGTATACAGCATATCGTTGGATTGTGTTCCTTAATCCAGTCTTCCAATCTTTTCCTTTTGACTTTTGAGTTGAGGCCATTTACATTAATGGTTATCATGGTTATATGTTGGCTTATTCTAGTCATGTTATTTACTTGAAGTTTACCTTCTTTTGCTGACTGTTTAATTATTTGTTTTGTTTAGGGAGTTATTTCTATAGCTGTTCTTGGGATTGTGGTCTCTTTTTTCTCTGTCTAGAATATCTTTTGGTGCTTTTTCCAGTGCTGGTTTGGCACTCATGAAGTTCTTCAGTTGTTCTTTGTCATGGAAATATTTTATTTCTCCATTGAATTTGAGGGATAATTTTGCAGGGTACATCAGTCTGGGTTGGAAGTTGTTTTGTTTCAGAATTTGTAGTATCTCGCTCCAAGCTCTTCTTGATTGCATGGTTTCCGTTGAGAAATCTGTTGTGATTCTGATGGGCTTTCCTTTATAGGTGATCTGTTTCATTTCTCTAGCAGCTTTTAATATTGTGTTCTTTTGCTGGATATCTGGGATCTTGACTATTATATGCCTGTGTGTGTTTTTCTTTGGGTTATGGATCATCGGGGTTCTATATGCCTCGCTTAACTGAACTTCAGTATCTTTTACCTTGTTTGGGAAATTTTCTGCTATTATTTCATCAAATGTTCCTTTTATATCATTTGTGAGATCTCCTGCTGTTTCACACACTCGTATAATTCGAATATTGTTACGTTTTGCTTCATCTTTCAGCTGTTGGATTGACTTTTCTTGTGTCTTTGATGATATCATGAGATTCTTCCTTTCACGCTCATAAGCTGCCATGCTGTCTTCAAGTTCTGAAATTCTATCTTCGGTTTCATTTAAACGGGTTTTCATGCTTTCAGCATTAGTTTTCAAATCCTGGCATTCTCTTTGGACCTGTTTCATTATTGGTAATTCATTCCTAAATTGCTCTTGTAACGTTTCCATTTGTTTCCTATTTTCTTCTAGTCTTTTGTCTCTATCTTCTCTATGTGCATGGAACATTTCTTCCATCATTGTTTTCAGCTCATTTTTTGTCTGAGAAATCATTGCGGGTATGTGGGTTATTTCTGCTTTAAGCTCTTTTATGGCCTGTTGGAGTTGTTTCATTTCGGATGCAATCGTTTCATAACTTGCAAGTATGTGGCTTACTGGTTCCCCTGTATCCTCACATTCAAAACTTGTTCTGGGTGGGGTTGAGTTTTGAGACTGCGTTTTGTTCCTCTGTTTTCCCATTTTTGGGTGTCAGATTCAAAATGTGGAGCTATAAATTCCACAGGCAGTTCAGCAGGCAAAGGTCTGCTGCAGAGGCTGCTCCAATGATTCCTTCTCTTTGGGAGAATGTCCCTTAAGCTGTCTGCTGAGATTTCCGCTTCTACTCCCTACCCCGAAACCTGGCTGGGGCGTATAAACAGGTCACCACCCCAGGAGTCTTGCAGACAGGCCACTCAGGTGTTCCTCTCTGGGTGGAGCTCCTTCCCCCTTCACAAATCCCCTAGGGGTACCTAGCTAGCTCTTCCTACCTGGGAGATCCCACAGTCCTTAAGGCTGCTTTGATGTCACTTGCTGGGCAGAGCTTCTTCCCCACTCTGGAAAACCCGTTTAGAGTGCCCACTCAACTCACCCTGGGATCCTGCAGGCAGGAATGCCGTTCAGATGTATCTGCGTGGATTGACCTTTTTCCCGACTCAGAAATCCTGCCAATCGCAGCGGCTCCAGTTCGCAAGGCGCCGGCTGCGGGGGCGGGTCTCTGAGCGGGATCCCGGGAACGCTGCCCAGATTGGTGCAATCTGTCCCAGTAGCTCGTTCTCTGAGTTTCCTCTGCTTTGCTGCCTCCAACAAATCCTGGTTACAGCCGTCTCCGAGCCGATCGGGTTCAGGAGCTGGAGGCTTTCCTCCCGCTGCAATCGCTCTCTCGGCTGTACGCGATTTGAGCCGAGCTGCGGCCGAAGCGTCTCAGGGATCTCTCGGGCGCCCAGCTCTCAGGATCCGCCCACTTCTCGCCGCCCGGCTTGTCCAGCCGGCCCTTTAATGCTCATGCCGCAGAGAGCAGCCCGATCAGTTGGAATTTTGCATCCACGGACCGGGCACCCGCGCACAAAGGATCGGTCTCTGGGAGAGATTCCCTCTGCCGCTCACCTAGTCGCCATCTTCCCCGGAAGTTGTTGAGGTCTTTAAAAGACTTACTCAGACCTGTGGACTAGAAGTTTGTGGAGGTTTCAGTCCATACTTGGCTGGTTCTGAGGCAAGGTGGCACATGGCAGAGGGCAAACTGTTCATGGCAGCAGAGCACAGCAAAAACTACCAGAGCTAAAGGAAGGAATGTCCTCTCTAGTTCTGACATTTCATTCACTCTTGTAACCTTAGGAAACTTGTTCTCTCTGTTCTCTTTGCTCCTCACATTTAAATTTTGTTTTTGTTTTAGGTGCTGGCGATTTAATCAAGGGCACCCTACATGCCAAGCAGGCACTGTACCATTTAGCTACATCTGTAGCTTTCCTTTCTCTTCTCTCTCCCCCTCTCTCTCTGTTGTCTGTCTGTCGTAGTGGAGACCAAACCCAGGGCCTTCAGACTGAGCTATATCCTCAACTCTCTTTTTATATATTTTTAAAACAGAGTCTCACTAAATTAACGTGTCCAGTTTGAACTCATACTTGTCATCTTTCTGCCTCAGTTTCCTAGGATTCCAGGCATGTACCACCGTGGGCAGTTACTTTACTACACTCTCTTATATTGAAGGTTTCTTCCTTAGAATTAGCCCCTTTCCTTGCTTTATACAAATATGCCTTAAATCTCTCCACACTGGAAAACAAACTTTACCTTAAGCCTTTCTCCTTCTTAGATTCTCAGATTCTGTTTTAGTTATTTTTCTCATCACTGCAATGCAACACCCAACACCCAAAAGTTAAAGGAGGAAAGGTTTCTTTTAGCTGACAGTTTGTGGAGGTTTTGGTCCATGGTCAGCTGGTTCGGAGGCACGGCCGTGGGCTGCGGGACACGGCAGAGAAATGGTTCACGTGTGACAGGCAGGATGCAGCAAGCAGCAGCATGGAGCCTCCCTTCCCTTTCATTCCATTCAAGCTATGAGCCTATTGGGTGGTGCCATCCACACCCAGGGTGGGCCTACCCGTTACTATGCTAAACCAATCAGCAGACTAATTTAGTTATCATATTTGCTTAATCCATAATCACACTCCCTAGATCCATCACCTCTGAAAATCTCCACCGATAGGTGTGTGAGGCTTTGGGAGAACATGTAGGTATAAGCCTTAACCCCAATGGACACTGGTAACAAGAAAGAGCGAAAAGTCAAGGATAATCACCTTCTTCCTTGAGGTCTAACTAATGCTTTCCAGAAACTAAAGGAAGACTAGGAGAACCTAGTTTGAAGGTACTGTCATGAACTGAATTCAATCTTTGTTAGACTGAGTTTGAGGTACCTGTGAAATGTCCCCTCTGAGATGTGTAATAGGAACTTAGAAAGTATAGGTTTGGGATTTAAACAATTGCAGAGGGCATTACTGATGTATGGTTCATGGTGGAAACAAGAAAAATCCTTCAGGATGGGGTTGAATGAGTGAAGAAAATTGTTTATTTAAGGAGCCCTCGAGATTTCAGGAAAGTTAGAAAACCAAAGGAAAGAAAAGAGCAGAGAATTAGGAAAGTATTTCAGAATTCGAGGCAGGAGCAATTTTCATCGTGGTGGAAAGAGCTCATGATACAGCTCAGCAGTCTGCGCAGTGTTCCGTGCTGCGCTGCCCCATTTATTTCCAGACGTATTTATACATACACACGTACTGCCCCGTGCTGTACAGTTGGGAGTGCTTTCCGTGTCTTGTCTGTGCTCCTGTACTTACAAATTCTCACACTCAACACACCTTGGTAGAGTGCTTGCCATCATCCCCCTGCCCTAAATTTGTTTTTATATCAGTGAAACAATTTTTAAGGAATGGGCAAGTACTACTTCCCGACGCATATTAACACTCAACAAATTGTGTGTTCGCTGGTGTTCTCATCCCTTTGTGAAATCCTCTTATCACAGTGTTTCCAGCAATTTCTTTGGGATCCAGCCTGCAAGTCAGGTCCTCTTTGCTCCTTTCCCTCAATTTCTTCGGCACCAGACAGGGCCAGTTGTCTCCTTATCTGCATTCCTAAGGCACTTTCTATCTACTGCAATTATGAGTCACCCATGAAATTGTATTTTAAGAATTTTATGTGTCCATATGTTCAGAAAGGCTGTGAGTTCCCTGAAGCAGTGATGCTGTCTCGGTTATGGGCTCTCAGAAGCAGATGTGCAGGCAGGTTAGATACACAAAGGGCGCATTAGAGGAAGTGGCTGTGAAGCATAGAGACAGAGAGCAAGAGCAGACAGCGAGACACGGTCAGACACCCGCGAAGGGGGAGCAGGAAGAATGAGGCAGGAAGATCCACAGACTACAGCCCCGCTCCGAGAACGTCTCCATCTTTCTTCCCTTTCCTTCCTTGCCCTCTCTTCCTTTATTCCTGCTTTTCTTTTTTCTTTTTCCTTTTCCGAAAGAAGAGCTACAGGTATTTAATGAAAATCTAAGATCGGCAAAAATTAGTTAGCAAATATATCAAAAAGTATACAGGAAGTGGCAAACAGTGATGCACAAATGGGCGGATCAGTGGTCCGAGACCAATCTACATGGCTTGTCAGTTAAGGGACCTAAAACCACACACAGGCACACACACACAAACACACACACACACACACACACGCACGCACGTATACACACAAAAATAAAACTGATGATTTTTATAACACTGTCTGCCACTAACACAAAATTATTTTATCATGCTTTTTCTCTTAATGTAAAAGGTACTTATTATTGTGTTGTGTGTACGCATGTGTGGAAAGTGGCCTACTTTTGACTCATTTTAAATATGTCAGTGTTACTACACACAATGCCTTCTGTAGTTAGCAACCCATCTTTCCAGTATACCTTCAAGTATGCTTTCTATTTAGCAAAGCAGTTTCCAAGTGGCAAATACAAGGTACCTGTGAGATGTCCCACCTGAGATGTGTAATAGGAACATGAGCAAATGAATTTAGTGGTTTTAATAGAGATCCCTATTCATAGCAATAGGGCTTTCACAGGGAAGTACTGCCCATAGTGATATCACCCACTAGGCACAAGTGGGTCAGCACTACTGTCTCTGTCCGCCTATAGGCTGAGGGCAGCTCTGCCATAGGCTGAGGGGACTGGGCAGCTGGGGCTGTCAATCAAGATCCCTGGGACCAGGACCTTTTGAAGGAAATCTGAACCATTTTGTAAGCACACTGTCTGATTTTAAATCCTTGCCTCTTACTCAATTTGTAGGTGTTGGGCTGAAAACTACTCTGAAAATAAACCAGCTTCCAGGAACCTCACTTCTCTCTGAGATAAATAAAAAGCCAGTCAAACGTTTTGTTTGTTTTGTTTCACTTTTCCTGCTAATAGAGCTGCTGTGAGCCAAAAGTGGAATCTCACCAATCCTTTCTATAACCTTCAGCTGGCCTCTAGAATCCCTTCCTCTGCCCTTGGCTTCTGCAGCTGGCTGTTGCTCATTGAGTCATGCGGCCATTCTGTTTGTCTGGGGACAAAATGAATGAGCCATGACGTTTTGTGTTACCAAACAGGGCTTTGGAGAGGGCAACTTTGCCTGAATTTGGAAATGCTAAAATAGGAACAATAATTTTCCAATCTTTCTTTCTGGTTCTTTGCCAAGAGCGTAGAACCCTTTGCTTGCAGGTTTGATTATTGCCCAAGTACAGTTATTTGCTCAGTCGGTCTCTTTATCTTTGCACATTAGGAACTCAAATTATCTTTTGTGGAAGAAGGTGGTGTATCCACTTACTCTGCCCTGTTGTAATTCTTGTGCCAGAAAAGGCCGTCAGTCTCAAGTACTGGTTTTGGACATTTTCCAAGCATTATGCAACTGTATTTCTTCTTCCATGTAGCAGGCTCCTGTGACCTGCTGAGATTTAACTAACGGCTGTAGCATCTTTGTTAGTCAATGAGTTGAAATTTCCCATTAAAATGAAGACTTCAAAGCATTTTTTACTTTAATTCTTGGCATATGATGAGATTGTGAAATAATAAAATCAACCCCAAATTAATAAACTGATGGCCCTTGTTCTGCCTTGGTTTCTTTATTGCTAAAATTAGGATAATGAGAATGTTCGTTCCTCACAGCTCTCAGAGTTGCTGGGATGAAATGAGGTAATGTGTGTGAAAACTGTCTATGACGTTTGTAGTGTTATAAAAAGTTATGATTATTGTTACATCTCCAAATTAGAGGTTTTTTTTTTCAAAATAATCTCTTTGGAAGAATAAATATTCTTATTCTGTGAATAAAACATGAAAGGTATGGTGTGTTTGTTTGCTGTTTTCTACCTTTATCCTCTTTCCCTTTCCTTCTATTTTTTGGTACTGGCATTGAGCTCAGGACCTTGCGGTTGCCAGGCAGGTGATTGTGCCTCTGAGCTAAATCCCTGGCTCTCTTTCCTTCTAGAACAATTTGTTTCTAAGCTATTAGGTGGGGCCTGCACAGGTACCCGAGTGGGGAGGGTGTCCGGGCAGTCCAGAGACTGGTGTCAGCGCTCAGGCACACAGTGGTCACACAGCCTGAAAGTCAGAGCCAGCCTGGAGCCAGGAGAACACTGTGCATGTGATGAAGTGTACAAGTTTCTATGTGTACTTTTTTTATTACTTGGAGTAATACACTAAAAATCATTTATATGATTAAAGCCTGTAATTCACTTATACACAAATACCTATTTAAACATTGGCTTCTCAATTTTCAAACACCAGCCCATTATTTCATACTGGTCCTTATAAACTTGCTGCCTTTTACTCTGCATAAAATGGGGTTTTGAACAGGATGGGGATTGGACCCAGGGTCTTTGCACTGAGCTACATTTCTAGCCCTTCCCTCCTTCCTTCCCTCCTTCCTTCCCTTCTCTCTCTCTCTCTCACTCTCTCTCTCTCTCTCTCTCTCTCTCTCTTTCTTTTATTTCTTTCTTTCTTCTTTCTGCAACCAGATCTCTCTAAGTCACTGCATTGTCCAGGCTGGGCTCAAACTTACAGTTTTCCTGCCTCAGCTTCCCAGGTTACTAGGCTTATAGGTGTGCACCACCACATCTGGCTGTGACTAACATTTTTAGAGGGTCACTTGGCTGTGTTGAATAGAGACCTTATGAAACAGAGGCCAGGACTTCTAGTAGGAGGCACCTGCTTCTTAGGTGAGATGACAGCGACTTGGATGAGGTCCTCTCATGGGATCTAATCTAGATGAGATTCCCAGAACATCTTTCCTGTCCCTTAGCTCCATTTCAATTGGTCAACTCAGGCTTGGGGCATGTCAGAGCATGCTATTATGTACCAGCTCCCCTCTCTTCTGCACCAGTTAGGGAAACTAATAAACGAGACAGGGTTCATTAGCTGGAGAACTAATGACTTCTGTTGCTGCTCTAGGCAGGGTTAGAAGACATTGTTCAGTATGGGAACAAAGATGGGAACTCTTGTATGCCATACTTTGACACAGGAGGTAAAGCCACAACTTCAGAATGGACACTCCCTTAAACGGAATAAAATGAGGAGGAAAAAAGACCAAGCTTTTTTCTTCTTTATCTCTTCCTCCCCCTACTGAATATAGAACACAAGTATTCATATAGTAGTAAAATCCCCAAATATAGGGAACATTTTGCTTCACTTTCTTTTTCTCATTAGAATTTTTCTTCTTTTTAGATCATTTTGCACCCAGAGTTTTTATCCTCTACTAGCCCTCTGCTGCCCATGGATTATGAAGAGTTCGTCCGAGGGTGTCATCTCGGTGTGTTCCCATCATACTATGAACCCTGGGGTTACACTCCAGGTATGTGAAAAATATCAACTCTGGAGCAGTATACTCTTTCATGTGGATTTGTGTATATAATATTAAAGTTCATATGTAATGCAGACTAGAGTTTTGACTTTTCAGTTTGTTTTAAGAATTACTTTGGTCGGATTTATCCAAGGAGTCAATTTTATAATTTGTAGCTACTGACAATAAGGACAAGATTATGTAAGTAGACTACAGTATGGTTGACATATTTTTGTGGGCATCCGATTTATTGCTTCATTGGATTACAAGGAAAAAAGAATGTTTTATAAAGGCTATCTATTATTTAGTTATCTCCACTTGAGGCAGCTGAGAAAAAAATTAGCTACAAGTAATAGGAGAAAAAATGACCCAACAATGTAGTTCTCCAAAACTTATTTCAGAAGATACATTTCTAAAAAATTAACAGATGTATTTATTTGTAATAAGTGACACAGCCACATGTTTAAAGAAACAAGCATTAGAAGATGTATTGGGAAAAGTTGTCTTCACATCTCTGTGCCCCTAAAAGAGGTACTATTAAGAGAAAATGGTAATTAATGATAGGTACTGTCACTAATAACATCATTCACTCTCAGAGCTCATCCGCCCCACCCCCTTTCTTTTTCATGAGAAGGTGAATTCTCAGATCCGCTCTTTGTTGTCCTTTCTGGCCTCTAGTAGCTGTGACCAAGAGCGATGAACGTGTATCAATACTGAGAATGACCAATGAAAGGGGAAACAAACACTTGAAATGTGTGGCAATGACTTTCGTGTCTCTCATAATCACAGCTAGTTTTCCTCCTTTAGATCCAATTCCATTTATGACATTCGAGAAAAGGTTCAGGGAGCATTTTCATTTATAATTAAGAGAATAAAATTCTCCTTCTGCATCTGAAAGGCATTAATGATCTGTAACTCCAGTAAGGGGCAGCAGAGGCCAAGGTAAGGGATTAATAGCTTAAATGAAGAGGAGGAAGAAGTAGCCTGTTAAGGTGGGGTTGTCTTGTAACCCCAACTGCAGTAGATTGGGTTGGGAGGATCCCTTAAGATTAGCCTGGGCAATGTAGCAAGGCCTTCACTCAAAAAAACAAAACAGAAAAAAAGAAAGAAACAGAATAAATTTCTATTATGTGCATTCTTCCCTCAGAATTTAAGCCAGGCATTTAAAATCCTATAAAAATAGGATCCTACATTCCTGGGATGAGTCCCACTTGGTCATGGTGTATAATCTTCTTGATGATTTGCTGCATTCTGTTTGCTAGTATTTTATTGAGGATTTTTGCATCTATGTTCATTAGGGAGATAGGCCTGTAGTTTTCTATTTTGGTTAGATCTTTTTCTGGTTTGGTATCAGGGTAATGTTTGCTTCCAGGAATGAGTTAGGGAGAATTGCTTCCCTTTCAATTTCATTGAAGAGTTTGAGGGGTATTGGCATTAAATCCTCTAAATTTCTCATAAAATTCATCTGTAAATCCATCAGGACCTGGTATTTTCTTGGTTGGTATGTTTTTAATTACATTTTCAGCCAGGCGTCATGGCACACGCCTGTAATCCCAGCACTCAGGAGGCTGAGGCAGGAGGATCATTTCAAGTTTGAGGACAGCCTCAGCTACAAAGTGAGCTCAAGGCCAGTCTGAACTGTGTTGTGAGACCCTGTCTCAAAAAGACAAAATTAAATTAAATTTTAAAAAATTTACATTCTAATTTCATTGGCTAATATTGGGTTATTAAGAAATTTTATATCTTCCTGATTCAGCTTTGGTAATTCATATGTTTCTAGGAATCTGTCCATTTCTTCTGTGTTTTTCATTCTATGCATGTAAAGATTTTTGAAGTAGGTATTGATGGTTTTCTGAATGTCTACAGAATCTATAGTGATTTCACCCTTTTCATTCCTTATTGCATGAATTTCAGTTTTTCCTTCCTTTTTTTGATAAAGGTGGCTGGGAGTTTATCAATTTTATTTATTCTTTCAAAGAATCAACTCTTTGATTCATTAATTCTTTGTATTGTTTCCTTAGTCTCAATTGTGTTAATTTCTGCTTTAAGTTTTATCATTTCCTGCTTCTTTGGGTGTTGGACTTGATTTGCTCTTCTTTTTCTAGAAGCTTCTTTTTCTAGAAGCTTCTGCAGCATGTCTGTTTATTTGCACTCATTCTGTTTTCCTGATGTGAGAATTCACCACTATAAATGTCCCTCTAAGAACTGTTTTCATTTTGTCCCACAGGTTGCTATTTTTATTGTTTTTAAAAATTCTCTTTAAAAAATTAAAATTACAAAAAAATAGGATAATGGAATCTTCCATCTCCGCATATATTAATAAAGTGCTATTCTACTGTTTTTAGGTGCCACCAAAATGTTTACATTTGCCAGCAAATGTAAAAAATAGTAAAACTTTAAGCAAAGAATTACTACTTCTTGAAACAAACCATAAAGAATGTATCTAACTCCTCTTGATTTTGAATAACTCTTTTGTAGTTCAAAAATCTGTTACTTGCATCCGTTTTACTCCTGGGGCAGTGGTGTCCTCTTATGAAATGTTCCCATAAACATCTTAGTTCATTTAACGGAATAGCAAACAAAATATTTCATCAGTGAATGTAACATTTTGTCTTTGAAACTTGTTCCTACTGTTCTTAGTAAGGAATGCAGTTTACTATAGGAGTTATCACAGATAGAGGAGAAAAAGTCCAAAAGTATGAGTGACTGAGGCACGTGGGGATTCATTTCTGCTGAGTGACAAGAATGTCATATAACTAACATTTCTATTATAATGCTTTTCTGTAGGACAAGGTTAAACTTAACAACCAAAAACGATAGGTAAGTTCTACTTAATATTCTAAGATAAAGACCAGAAAACATAGTTTATAGATAGGGAAAGGAATTTGTAGACTATTCCACAGTTGATGAACCACTCTGTTTTAAATTAACCAAAAGGAGTTGGTCACTCCTCACCCAACCTACAGTAAAAGAAATGGCAAGAATTCTGGTGGTATGAATTTAACTTTTACATGTTAGGTAACTCCCTTATTTCTTTTTAGAATAATTGTATGTGATATTGGGTCTAACTAAGCATTCATAAAGTCTGTTCAATATTTTAAGAAAGGTAAATTAATGTCAACACTTATTTTATTAAATAAGGCTTGCATGGTTGCCTGGAGCATGACTACAAAGTTTACCAATAACCATTTAGTAATTAAAAAAAGATTAGAGAACTAGCTGAGCGTGGTAGTGAACACCTGTGACCCTGACACTCTGAGCGGCTAAGGCTGGATTGTGAATTTGAACCCAGCCAAGGCTAATTCAACAATTCAGCATGATTCTGTCCCAAATAAGAAAAGATGACCAGGGATGTAGATGAATGAGAAAACTCTGTGTTCAATTCCCACTATGGAAGAAAAAGAAAGAAAGGAAGGAAGGAAGGAAGGAAGGAAGGAAGGAAGGAAGGAAGGAAGAAAGAAAGAAAGAAAGAAAGAAAAAGAAAGAAAGAAAGAAAGAAAGAAAGAAAGAAAGAAAGAAAGAAAGAAAAGAAAACAGAAAGACCATAGAATTGTAGGCAAAATTATGTATACACAGTTACATGGATTGAATTTGCCTGGGGAGGAATTCCGGAATTGTTATCAGATTCTTAGGGAGATTCCTAATCTCCACTCATCTTTCCCCCCCTTACCATGCCTCAAAATTATGGAACCACTGATCTCTAGTTGGAGATCTAAATCAAGAAGAAATGCCTGAACAAGAAATGAAGCTGCTGTCCCCGTACTGTATTACTTTCTGAGTAATGGGAAGATTACTTCTGTACCCATACTTGATCAATAGCCAAGAGAAATTCAATATTTAGATATAAATTCTTCATTAAAATGCAGACATCTGCCAGGTGTGGTGACACATTCCTGTAATCCTAGCACTTGGGAGGCTGAGGCAGGAGGATCTCTAGTGGGAGCTCAGCCTGAACTGCACAGCAAGTTTGAATCCCGCTTGCACAACCTAATGAGATTCTGTTTCACAAACCAAAACCAAACAACCAAAAATTATACCTCCTTGAGAGCAGTAGACTTTTTAAGATGTATTATGTTTTCGGGGAAACAAATGTTGACTAAGAGACGAAGTACTGAAAGAGCACATTGGCTCCCTGCCCACTTAAGAAAGTGGCAGAGACTTGGGCAGAGAAGATTTATATGAGAAGAGGAGTTGGTCGTGTCACAACCATATTTATCATAGCCCTTACCTTTGCCGGGTAGTCACAGGCTCAGGCTGGAGCAAAACAAAAACAAACCTAGGTGTGCTTGGAGAGGCAGGCAGAAGAGCATAGACATTCAGCCCAGCAAGGATTCTGGAGCTGGGTTCCTGGTTCAAATCCCACTCTACCATTTCCACTGGCTTTGTGAAGTTGACCATGGTTTTGAACTTCTCTGTACTTCCATTTATCCAGGGATAATGACAGTGTCTCTTCCTAGGCTTGTTGTGAAGATTAGATCCATTTATAAACATGGAAAAAACTTACTACCTGCCTGGGCTGAAGTAAACACTGCTATTACTAAGCCAATGAGGCTGTTTTTCTCCTCTGCATGCTCATGAGCAGCTGGTCTGAAGCTTACCAAGCCTTTGTGTCTTTGTCTCGGCAGCCGAATGCACTGTGATGGGCATCCCCAGTGTGACCACAAACCTCTCTGGGTTTGGTTGTTTCATGCAGGAGCACGTAGCTGACCCAGCAGCTTACGGTGAGGTTTGCTTTATCAACCTAGCCCTGGGAGACCTGACCTCTAACCATCCTAACCCTGGGACACCTGACCTCTAACAAGAGGGCACAGTGTCTTAACAGAGCCTAACTCTAAAGCTGTCCTGATAAGTAAATGAATCTTTATATTTCTTATTTCATTAAAAGTAGATTTAGTTACACGGTCCCATAGATAAGAATGCTATCAATGTTAAAGATATTGCCCAAAGACAGACCATTAAAAAAATGCAAAACCTGGACAAACTTGATCCTTGACCTATTTCCTTTTTTCCAGTGGAGTTGGTTTATTCCTGGGGTTTGGGTGGGCCGTCTACTTTGTAGAGTGATATTATAATTACCACAGTCTTAGAGTACATATATTGGTCATTATATTCAAAACAAATACATTATTATATATTTAAATATATGTGTGCTTTAGGTATAACATATGTGTATAATACATAGTGCTTTATAGAGACCTGCACTGTTATTTACCTTACTATTTGTGCCAATCCAGAAAATTTCACTGAAATTGTTTAAGGTGGCCAGAAAAATCTGCGTATCACTGTCTATTTGTCCAGCAAGAAAAGTTAGGGTAGGGTGGATTCCACACCTATACGTTGCCCATTCCTTTAGTTACACTGTGGCTGTCCTCTTTCCTCGGGCTAATGTGTGGCTCTGCGGTGGGAACTGAGGAGGCTAAAAAGCAGTAACTGTAAGTTCTGCCGCAAGAGATCCTGAGTCGTGAGCAGTCCCTGGAGAATCCCCCATCCAGCATCTCCCCAGATGTCAGCCTTTTTTTTTTTCTCTAGTAAGATCCACTCTGCTGGCTGATGGGGACAGTTAAACCATTTAGAAGACCACAGAAGATACAAAGCCTTAGAAGGGAAAAGCTGGAGCCCTGGCAGTAGCTAAAGCAGGGAGTAGATGGTGCACGTGCTCTTTCATAGAAACAAATGCACAATCAAGAATAGGAGAAATGTTTTAAGACCAGCCTATTTTTACTGTGCTTTGGCTTTTGTGCTGTTTAGGTATTTACATTGTTGATAGGCGATTCCGCTCTCCAGATGATTCTTGCAATCAGCTGACTCAGTTTCTCTATGGATTTTGCAAACAATCACGCCGCCAAAGAATCATCCAGAGGAACCGAACTGAGAGGCTCTCAGATCTTCTGGACTGGAGATACTTGGGCAGAGTAAGCAAGTTTTTGGTCAACATAGAGGAACCACTTTAAAAGTTCCACTGGACCATGAAAGCATGGATTCTAGTCATGGTCTGTAGAGTCAGTTCATTGTTAAAATCTTGGTGATGTTTCCATGTACTTTTTAACTTAATGTGAGCTTTCAGAAACCTAAATTCACCTCTTAGCACTGAGTTTGAGTCCATCTGTAATAGCAGTCTGTCATGACCTAGCACTAATCTGCCTAGTGATTCTATTGTCGGTGCTTCACTCGATGCATTGCAACTACACAGAAACATTTCCTGAAGTCAGGGAGAATATCAAGACAGTCCAGAGGATGGAAAAGGATCTCCTTTATTAAAGTTCTTGCTCAAGAGAGGTAGGGTAATCATATCCCTTAACTACAGATACTGTTTTTCAAAATGACAAGAACTGAAAATACCTCTAGTTGATTATGCAGTAGGTACATAAGCACTCAGATGTTCACATACCTTAGAAAGAAATGATGTAATATTAAATAAATTGACTTTGCATTTGTGTAATCCATCTGCATATTACCAAGCCCTCCTTGCCAAATGACAGATGTTTCTATTGGCTGAAAACCTCTGCACAGTGAGGCCAGTGCTCAGTATAAATTGGATGGTCAGTTTTACTGCCTGTGTTATATAATGAAAACAGAAAGGCAAAGCCATTCGGAGTTAGGCTTCTTACCTCAGGTCTGAAGCAGGATTTGTATCCAGTCTGTCTGACTATCCAGGCCCCATGCCTTTCCTATTTCACTGCTTCTCTGTAGAACTGCAGGAGTGTTTGCAGTGCCTTACAACACAATTCAGAGCTCAGTAGGGCTAGTACTGATGATCCAGCATTTTTGTAGTTTTACCGATGTTTTGAAAAACAATAAACTGTAGATTATTGTTTCTTTCCTAATTCTCAAACTTACGGGGAATAGATGATGTCACATACATGTTCACTAGGTGTATTTCGATGCCATATGTACATGTACTGAAATATTACATGGTATGCTTTAAAGATATGTAACTTTCAAGTTTTTCTGCATTAGTCAAAATAAATTTCACACCAAGGAAAATAAGACCTTATATATAGAAATCAGATTTTGAAATATCCAAGCAATTTTTCATCTTTAATGTGTGAACTGTCTTTCTATCAATAGTATTACCAGCATGCCAGGCATCTGACCTTAAGCAGAGCTTTTCCCGATAATTTCCATGTGGAACCCATGTCACTACCCACGGTAAATATTTAATGTATTCTTTGTTTTAAAGGGTAAATTTCTTATTTGTGGCAAGCTCTAACAAAGCTTTTAAATCTTAAGGTAGCTAGGTACACAAAATACCTCTTTTGGGGTGGGTTGAATCAAAGCAAAGAATAAAGAAACTCACAAATCTATCTCAGAGCCCCTGATGCCATTTGCCTTGCATCTGGGAGAAGTATATTGGACAGGCTTCTCTATATTAAAACTCTGTCTTAAGGCCCAAAGTGATCCGTTCTGCGGAGGGTTGTTCAAAACTAAACTAGGCTGTTTTAACAGGAAGTCCATTTACTATTGGAGGGTATTTGTTAAATATGGGATGCCCACTTGGCAAGAATAAAATAAATTCAAGCATCACAGGAAGAACTAGATCAGATGAGCATTTATGTACCACTGAGCAGTGATTTCTAGGGAGTCCTCTTCTAAATGCAAATGAGGCATTTATATTCATGAGACCACCACAGGTTACATTTGCTGTCAGATTCACTTAGAAGCAGAGAAGACAGGACATGCAAAACTGAAGCAGGGCAGTATCATCCATTTCTCTTTTGTGAGATCAGTCCTTGTAGATGTCTACATAGAGACACAAAAACTAAACATGTTTGGCTTCCTATATACTAGGCGCCATCATAGGGGCAAAGGGATAAGACTCCTGCTGTTGGGTACAAGATTCACCTTAGCATAGTGTGGTGGTTCACACCTGTGTTACCATCTACTCAGGAGGCAGAAGTAAGAAGTTCATTTGAGTCTACAAGGTCCAGACCAGCCTGTGCAACAAAGTGAGAACACATTTCAAAAAATAACCAGCCAATGACCCACCTTACCTCAGTAGCTCTATGTTCTGCATGAGCTGGTGTCACATCACATCTCTAAAAGTAGGCTTCCACAATCCCACAAAGGAATATGCTCAGTTACAAGTCATCATAGAGATTCCCCCAAACTATAGATCCCTATTAGGTATCTATAAACCCTTCAAGTGCATACATACTCTCACCAAAGGTCTCAGTCAGGAGTTACTTTTGTCATGAATGATTCTTCCTAATTTATATTCTCCTTATATTAGGTTTCCAGAGGAAGCAGTCAAAGAGATTAGCCCATAAAGAAGACAAAAAAGGCTTTCTTAATTGTCCCATCTACAAATCCCAACTCTCATGCTTATGCTTCTAGCAGTCAGAGAATTGATTGCTTTTTTATAGGCAGATACTCCTCTTCATAATGTAACTACATTTATCCATTTACTTATTCACTTAATAAGTGTTTAGCTCTTACTCTGACTGAGGTCCTACGTGCAGAATTCAATTTTTCTGTATGTGTCATTCTTTCAAATAAAGCCCCCGAACCTTAAAATGATGATACATAATAGCAATGTACAAACATGGTTGAAGTAAAGAATGCCTATTGTCATGACACTTTCACACACTTCCAATCCCAGAATATTCCCTCCCAGGGCTCAGGGCAGGGATCATATTTTCCAGTTTGTTTCCTTGGTAGCACAGCAGTACCTGACACGGAGTCGGTGCTTAGTACATGGTTATGCACAAGTTTTTTCAGGGATTCTTAGGTAGCAAGCAATTTAATCAAAACCTAGTGATATTTGTGCACTAACTAAAATGATGGCAAGTGGTGGAATTTGGGGGTTGGCCAAGCAGCCTGGCTTCCAGGATTCTGTCTAGTACTGGTTATCCCTGACACATCGAACTGCCCGTGTCCTGCGGCGATGTGAGGCGTATCTACAGGACAAATCAGGTATGTCCCACCTGTGGCCTTTCAGCTGCAGATGGCCCTGGACAGCTAATAATGTGGTCCATCAAGGCTGTGGGACTGTTAATATTATTATGTGAGTTTTAGCAACATAGTTCATAACTCTATTGGGTGGTGCTTAAGTGCAAACTGTGTAGATAACAATGGAACAGTGTGCGGGGGGTGGCGCATATCGGCTGTGTTATGTGTTACATATGCTGCCCCGGACAATTCCTCCTCACTCAGTGGGGATTGCAGATGTTGATATAGTGACGGTATTAGCAGTGTATGTGGCAGTTCAGATGAAAGGCCCTGGAGCCATCACAAACCCCGTATAAATTGTGACTCTTTCTCATGCCGTGTGACCTTCAGCAAATCATTTGGCTTCTTTACTTTTTCATTTTTTTTTTTTTTGTCTGTGGGAAGAATACATTTATTGAGATGTTGCTAAAAAGATTAAAGGTGATAACATGTATATAGCACCAGGCACACTTTGATGCTTCATAAAAGATATTTGTATATTTAATAAATCTCTCTTGAAGTTGGTGATACCAGGGTCAAAATGAATCAGAGTCTACTAGCACCAGAATAGGTCACAAAACATATCTAAATATGTTTTAAAAAATTAAAAGTGCATGTGTAATGTGTACATACTTGAAAATCAAGAAGTCATCATGTTATTGTCTCACTTTGTCTCCGACAGACGGATGGATTTAAATACCCCAGGCCTTCCTCTGTACCACCCTCGCCGTCAGGGTCTCAGGCCTCCAGTCCTCAGAGCAGCGATGTGGAAGATGGAAGCGAGGAGGAGCGATACAATGAGGAGGAGGAGGCAGAAAGGGACCGGTTAAATATTAAGTCGCCCTTTCCTCTGAGCCGCGTGCCTCGCGGGAAGAAAAAGCTGCACGGTGAATACAAGAACTGAATTCCATCCTTGCTGAGTTGAGCTGACTTAGTAAGAACACGGTCAGCATGATTACTTAAAAGGGTGAAAATGCCACATTTTATTTCATTTTCTGCATAGTATCACAGTGGAATTTATTCTCTGCCGAGAAAGTAGAGAGTAAGTGAGTGGCAATTTTGTAAGTCAGAATAAAATCCAAGTGTTTCCCCTGTCCATTTAGGCAGGAGGAGGAATGTGAAAGGAACAAGACTGGTGGTTTTTAAAACTGGTTAATGTAAGCAATACAAATATTCTTTTACCAGTATTTTTTTCTCTTCAGTCCTGAGAATGGAATTCACAGCCTTCACACTAAGCTACATCTCTCAGCCTTTTTTATGTTTATTTTTAGTTTTTTGAGACGGTCTTACTAGCCTGGGTTTGAACTTGTATTCCTCCTATGTTAGCCTCCCAGAGTGCTGGGATTGTACGTAGGTATGCACCACAATGTCCAGCCCGGGGTTTACTTCTTAATTAGTCATCATCATAGTCCTGCGTTTACTATGTATACAACTTCTGTGCCCAACCATGCAAATCTCCCATGTGCTCCTCAGAGATGCTCATCTTAGCCATGAATGTTCACTACTTACATACTTACATATTTTAAATAACTCTTACTGATTACTTTTCATTTTAACATGTTAGGATCATAAATTTATACTTAGCTTTGCTGAGAATTATCAAACTTCATAATAAAGAGTTATCCTAGATCTATATCTTGATGCATATCTGAAAATCTAGATTTCATGTTCAAATCAGTGGTAGATGTTTCCTTTTATAGCATATCAAATTACCATAACATTTTTCTCTTGTGTAAGTGGAAAGCTTAGACTGGGCGTGGTGGTGCATGCTTGTGATCCCAGCACGTGGGAGGTTGAGGCAAGAGGATCTCTGTGAGTTTGAGGCCTCAGCTTCATAGAGAACCCCTCTCTCAAAAAAGACAGAAAAAGAAAAAGGAAATAAATGTCAAGCTTTTTTGAAAAAATTTTAAATCCACCATCAGTGATAAATTGTTAAACTCAAAGGAATAAGTATATCAATATTTAAAGATCTAATTTTTATTGGTACTGTTTTTTAAAAAGTCTTTTAGACATCAGAATAACATGTAAAGCACCTGATATGAGTAACACCTAATGTAACATTGAACACTATCTTGATAAAAAGCAGCAAAAGATTGTGTCTACTTAGTTATGATAAGAACAATGTCTCTAACATATTCTGGGGTGTGCTTAGAGATATTGAATAATTATACTTAAATTGGTTTATGTTTTAACTGTGATTAAATCTAAATTGACAAAGAAAGTGAAAACCGGACATTCACTCTTGGATTCTTTTTTTTCCTTTTAATTACTACGTAGCCATTTACTGTGTGAGTTTCATCTCGTGTAGGGTGAATGCCTTGACTGACAGACACATCGGTTTGCTTTTGTTTACAGAGGCTCAAAAGGTGCTGGTCTTTTGAGTGCTTGGTTATCGACGGTAACAATTATAGAGTGAGCCAGAGATATAGCACAGCACCTGCCTGGCAAGCGCAGGGTCCTGAGTTCGATTCCAAGTACCAAAAGAAACAAAGAAGTTGAGAGTGATAAAGTGTCTTATAGTTCATAGGCCAATCAAAACCTCTCAGCCAGCTCTCCCATTTCCCCGCTGACTAGGAAAAAGTGAAACATCATGGATATAAGCAACAAATCAATCCAAAATAGAAGACAGCTGCAAATTTGCTCTTTTTAGTGGTTCAAGAAGAAAACAAATTACCTAAAGCTTAACTCTTGAAAACTGCTCTGCAAACGCTAGTTAGCCTCAGACCTGTGAAGAAGTTTGAAAAACTCCGCACTAGAGAGCAGAAAAAATATGATGCAGATTCCTCTTGTAGACTTATTTGTTAAAGGCCCAGAAAATTTTCATAATGGTGGGGGGAGTTTCACTGTTACAACCATCACGCACATGTATCTATAGTAAAAATAACACAATGTATGTATTCAAAAGATACTCTAGATTGGTAATTGGGTTACTTCTGTGGAAAGCATGATGTACTGTACAGTAAAATATCTCAGTATAAGACCTTAAAAACAAGTGCTTTTTGTTCAATGGTAATAGTTCTATGATTAGAAATGCATGCGGTATAAATAACTACAGGAATTAACTGAGCTGAAAATATCTGGCTTTGAGTGTCATATGTAGAAATGAGAATTTCTGCCCTGAACTAGCCTTTCTACGGAGACAGTGGCTGCCACTTGCTTACATCCTAGTCATTTGTTTATCCATTCCCCAAGATCAACAAAACTTGTGGGTGAAACACATGGGGTTGTTAGTAGAGGACCTTGTGACTAATAGGATGACCTCGTGTGCAGAGCAGTTGCATAAGTACATGGTTTTGTTGGAAGAAGTAAAGCTACAAAACTTTGATGCTTTTAAAGAATGCTGGTGGTTTATTGAAAGGAACAGTTAATGTTTAATTTTTTAAATGTATTTTGACCAATTTTGCATGCTTATATATCTGGTAATCTGATCCACGAGGTGAAGACAACAATATGTAATATAGTAACCATTGGTGAATTCCTACCAAAAAATAAATAATCGATTAGTAATAATGGGACTTCTGGGAAGATGGTGACCGGGTAAGCAGCAAAGATCCTCCCGGAGGATTGCCACCCAGACACTAGAATATAGCAACATGAGAAAGACAGGAAGGAGAGAAATGTGTACCCTGAACCCAGGAAGAATCTGAAATGAGAATTCAAGCCTTCAGAAAGACCAAACAAGACCTCTTCTGGAGAAAAGGCTCAGAGGGCCACCATGGCACAGCCGGAGGAAACTGAGGCAGAGAAGGAGGGAGTCACCACTCCAAACACACCCTCAGCCTGCTCCCTCATTCCGGCACTCACAGCTTCAGCTTCAGCTTCAGAGACCCATGCTCATGGGAGCCTCCCAACTCGGCCAGGGGAGAGTGCAGTTCTGAGAGCTGGTCCGGAAAAGAGGCAATGGCAGTCGGGAGGTGCTGTCCAATCCAGTGTGAGGATAAGTTACAACAGTCCCCACCCTGCAGCAACCTTTCTAATCAGCGCCTGGAGGCAAGGTGGAGTCAAAGCAACCAGTACACAACCCACCGCACCCAGCTCTACCCGTGCCATGAGCCTGTGGTCTCATACCTCTCCACTGTGTGAGCAACTACCAGCAGAGGGCAGCAGAGAGCAGCAAAGAGCATCCGCAGCAACCCCAGGGCTGCAGCAATTCCCAGGGATCCAGCCAAAGAACAAACAGGAACTGGAGCACAACAGTAAGAGAGAGCTGCAGATGGAGGTGGACCACACGGCCTGAGTTGAGCTGGGTGGCCTGAGCACTCAACACGTGTCCCTGACAGCAATGGGCTGAGTCTACAGGCTTCAGGACTCACCCTAAACTACTAATATGAGCATCAAGAGGGTCTCCATACTGCTTGCATATATGCATCTTGTATGAACCCATATCAACAAATTACACGAAAAGCAGCAGTCCGGGAGTCCGAGAGATGACAACATACTCGACACAGCAGACCCGAGAAAATCCTCCAGTTCTCTTCTAGAGCTAATAATTAAACTTAGTACACACCCTGGACCACCACAGTGAGCACGGGTGGGGGAGACCTCGCGCCCTCTTGCCCAGCATTGTAAGTGCACCCAATGCCCAGCTGCAAGGGCCAGGGAATGGCAACACTGGAGATCGGGAGGTGGGAGCAGACAAAGACATGGAACTAGGGAGCAGATCCGGTTCTCTGGCTGGGTGGGGACAGCCTCCAGAGAGTCATAGGCGGCCTGTAGGGAGACACTAGTGGCCTATAAGGGGGCCCCGGGGGCCTTGATGGGGAGCTCAGTAGCCTGAAGGGGGAGGGCGCTCCCTCCAGGCTATATGAGAACCCTGAAGACCTGGACGGGCCTCCGGCAGTGCGGTGATAAGGCAGAGCCAGGCGGTCCGCTGGGGGTGACCCCGTGGACTTGACCCGGCCCCCGGCATTGTGGCGACAGGGTGGAGCCAGGCAGTCCGCGGGGGTGACCCCATACACGCGACCAGGCCCTCAGCAAAGCCTTGCCAGAGCAGAGCCTGGCGGTCTGCTTGGGCGACCCTGAGGACTTGACTGGACCTCTGGATGCAATGTATGGAGGTGAAGCCTGGTGGTTTGCTGGGTAACCCCACCAACTCAACTGGACCTCCAATGGCCCTGAGGGCTTGTCAGTGGGGACTTGACCATCGTGAACCTCGTTCCCTGCCAATCTACTGTCTTTGAGCATAGGTGCTTTTCCATCTCCTGCCATAGCAATTTGTATGCACTCATATATGTTACAGGATAATTTCTCTTCCGCCATGTCTCTTCCCAAGGAGAGAGTCTGAGGGATTAAATAAACCCAAAAGTACAGTTATTGTCAGAGGGAAGATGATTGATTGGGTGGTAGAACAATGGAGATGAGGGTGGAGAAAGTTGATTAATCGAACGAGCCATCATCTGTATAACTGCGTAACAAATGTGAAGATAACATTATGTAATACAGCATCCAGTGCTAATTCCCTACTATCTTTTCTATAATTTGGTATTTCCTTTATTGTTTTTGTGTTAACTAATGCAAAGATAACATTATGAAATACAGTATCCAGTGCTAATTCCCTACTATCTTCTCTATAATTTTGTATTTCCTATATTGTTTTTGTGTTATTCTGGTTTATGTCTCCATTCTTTTGTCTTTAAAATAAGAAAAATCAATTAGTAATAACAAGAAAAGAATGCAAGTATGGAAAATAGTGTATCAGGCTTTATCAGATGACAGTAAGACTTTTAAAATGGATTGTGCCACCTGCGAAGGTCTGAGTGCCATGTTCTCCCAATATTCATGTGTAGAAATCCTAATCCCCAGCATGATGATATTAGCAACTTCTCGCTCTGGGGAGTGATTAGGTCAGGAGAGCAGAACCCTCATTAATGAGATTAATGACCTTACAGAATAGTCCCCAGCTGAGGTGGTGGGGGTGGTAGCTCAGAGCCAGAGCACATGTTTAGCATGGATAAGGCCTTGTTTTCAACCTTGACTACCAAAAATAAGGAACAGGAAAAAAAGCAAAAGACATCAGAAAGCTACATGGCAGGCCCTCATGATATCATTTCTGCCAATATCTTGAAATTGGACTTCCAAACCTCCAGAACTGTGAGAAATACATTTGCTGTCTATAAACTGCCCAGGTTATGGCATTTTGTTTTTGCAGCCCAAGCTAATCAGAATCCCACCCTTCCTTCTGTGGCAGGAGTATGGGTGTGAAGAGCTAATTATTGGCATACACAGTTGTGTTACAGTGTTTCAGCGCTTTGCTGATGGTTCTCCAGGTTACAAGGACTCAAAAAGGGACTGGTCAAATCTCCTTGAAGAAGCCCAGAAGGCTTCATAGGATGAGCCAGAATCTCTATGAGGTAATGTAAGTGATACCATTGCCTGTTTTGCATGGTGGCTGTGAAGATCAAATCAAACTAGGAATGAACTCTTCCTAAAGGAAGGTAGTAAGTAGGAAGACACTGGGAGGGACAAAGCTGCATTACCAACTTCCCCTTTCTCCTCAGGCCAAGATACAATAATGTACCTGAAGGCTGATAGGACTATTTCTCATAACCAAAGAAAGAAGAAATGCAGGTCAGAGACTGTCTTGGATAAGCCAGGACCTCCTTGCCTTTTCCCTCTCCTTTCTCAGAATCACACAGGTGGTGCAGTGGGCGGAGGAGGCATCTACAGGGAAACCCAGGGAAACAGTAACTGAGAGCCCAGGCTGGAGGGAGGACACAGAGGCAAAGAGGGGAATGGCCACTTCATGGTGTAGAAAGTGGCTGGAAGTCCTATCTGGAGGTGGGATGTTCTATTCCATGAATATGTGTCAAAGACTGTAATTTTCCAATTTAAGGTACAAGCTACATGGATGTGAACATTTTTCTATGACCCCTTATTCATTTCAGCTTGTAAAAACACAGAGAACTGCAAAACAAAACAAAACAAAACAAAAACCCCAAAACCCTCTGCTATAGTTTGTTCCATTGGAAACTCATGTTGAAATTTGTTTGCTATTATGGTGGTGGCGGTGGGAGGTGGGCCCATGGGAGGTGATTTTGGGAGATGGGGGTATTGTTCAGTCGTAAAGCACAGGTTTAGCATGCACAAAACCCTGAGTTCAATCCCCAGCACGAAAAAAGAAGGGGGAAGGATTTGGTTGGTAAAAGTGACTAATGCAGTTCTCTGAGGACTCCGGGCACTGGATTAGCTAAGAGAATGTGCTGTTTGTAAGAAAAGGGTATCTTTTGTGTTCTGCTCTGTCCCATGTGCTCCCTGCTCACCCTTTTGCTTAACTGTGCATGCTGTGAAGCAACCACAGACCCTCACCGGTAGCAGAGGTGGTGCCACACCACAGCCATCTTCTTGGACCTCCTAAATTCCAGATTCCTGAGCCAAATAAACATTTTTTTTCTTTTTACAAATGACTCAGTCTTGGGTACTCTGCCTTAACAGCAAAAAATGGAGTGAGACAAACCATGTGAGTTGGAAATTGGAGACAGATATGATTAATCAGCACGTTTATAAGCCAGAACATTCAAATAATTCAAGTACTTACTCTACTTGGAGCTGTCTTTAATAGGGCTTGGTCACTTAGAAAACATTTGAAAACTCTAGTATAAGGTAATTGAGATTGTTCTGGTTAGTTGTGGGAAGAATTATTTCATAATGTAGATGTTTGCAATATTCTTCAAATGTACATTTATGTAGGTGATATGTGCTTATAAATGTGCTGATTAATCATATCTGTCTCCAATTTCCAACTCACGTGGTTTGTCTCACTCCATTCTTTGCTGTTAAGGCAGAGTAAAGCTTAGGGTCAAAGTAAATTCTTAATAGAGTGGATGTATGCTCTGTCTAGCAAATGAACTTTGAAATCAAATCATAATTAATGACAGTTGCCTGCTATAATGCCACATAGGTTTTTAATTGCTCGTATTATGGGCAGAGATAAATATTACATTAACTTGAGCAGGGTTTCATTATCCAATTATGAAACAAGACACAGGCAATGTTATAAGGATGGTTTTGATTACTTAACACTGAAAACATTTCAAGTTACAGAGACATTAATATATAAGATATTCTTTGGCCACTAAGTAATGGCTACATAATGATGATGGTATTTCTGACAATTCTTTCCACTTAAGACACTTATTGGAAACAACTCTGAGTTAATCAGGCAGTAAAATGTGATAATGTTATAATTTCAAGTAAATTACTATGATTTCTGTAGGTGAGGCACTGTGTGTGTGTGTGTGTGTGTATTGAAATGTGTGTATATGTTGAATTGAGTCCAGGTTGACTTTGGTTTTGGTTTTTTTTTTTTTTTTTGGTCTTTTTGAGACAGGCTCTCACTATGCAGTTCAGGCTGGGCTTGAGCTCACTTTGTAGCTCAGGCTAGTCTTGAACTTTCAGTAATCCTCCTGCCTAGCCTCCTGACTGCTGGGATTACAGGCATGCACCACCATGCCTGGCCAGGTTGACTTTGAAAATAAGAAAATTAGCTATGTTATTTGTACTGTGTTGTTGGGGTAATGTAATGTCATTTTATAATGTCAAAGCCTAGAAACATAGCCAATTAGGGAGAATGGTATTGGACTCCACTGAGTTTGTTTAGCCATGGAAAACGGTTTTATCTCTAAAAGACTGGTTCATTCCTTTTGTACAATGTACACAGGGGCAGACTGGAGCTTTCTCTGCCTATTTCTTAAGGACATTTAAATCCCTCTTTCTTCACTTAACTTGGGAACCCTTCAGAGCACAAGGTTGCTTCCGGCTGTAGGTTTTCAGCAAACTTTCCTTCCACAGTCTCTAACTTCACCACCCTTCTCTCAGCAACCACACTGAAGCGCTCTTTTCATGATGCTTCTTCCCAGCCAGCCCTCTTCTGTTCTTAGCAACTTATCTCCCCTGGATGAAATACAGAGAGGCACATTCTTTCCCATCTTGCCATATCCCCCCCCCCAACTTGGGGATGAGGAAGCAGAGAAATAGAGAAAGAATCATTGTTGAGTAATAATAAAATGCAAATAGGTAATGGAATAAAACACAAACAGCTCACATCAAGATCGGCACTGGTGGAGACAGAAAGAAAGCACACTTTAGAGTCTTCAGCTTTATCATTAGAAACGCTCGAAAAACTAAGAGCAAGACACCAGGTGATCAACACGGGGCTGAAACAAAGAAAAAGTCAAGAATCCTGCATTTCTTCTGCTTCCAAAAGCGTCAGATGAGTGATGCGTGTTTCTGGGATTACAAATGGAGCAAAAAGGGTCCAATTATTTTATTTGCATGATTTAAATTATCAACGAGAATAGACCTGTACTTGAACGTAGTCTGGTATATTTTCACCAGCTAAGCAGACTGTCTTCCAGGAATCTGCTTTGCTCAAATTTTTCTTCTCCATCTGTAAGAAAAAAAAAATAACTGTGTTTGAAAAGGTGAAAAGATGAAGATAATCTCAAGAAATACACATTCAGCCATCTCAGTTGTATTAACCTGTAGGCTCTGTGGCTGAAAATTTAAAAATACAACTGGGTTTGGATTTGTTTGGTTTTTATATTTCTGCCCTCAGCTTGGGACATGCTGAGAAATTTACATTTGACATCTGAATCTCTATAATTATTGAAACTATAACATGATAGATTTGGAAGAAATCCGAAGTACCATATGGCTTGCTCTGATAAACACAGCTCATGTCTAAAACACCTGTCATTACAATCATTCAGCTGTGTCAAAGTACTTTCTATGTATTTTCTCATAAAATGCATCTTATGTAGGAAAGCTGGCATAAGAACATATTTGAAAATATTCTTTTATGAGATGTCTAGGGCCATACCCTCCTGAATGTGCTCAGTCTTGTCAGAAACTATTACTTTATTAGGTGATTTCTTCAGGTAGACAGCGAGAAAAGAACAGGGACATTTTTTAGCTGAGCAGAGCAGCATCATTCCATAGCCCGGGATGTCACATCTGGGGCACCATATTGAAGAAGTCAGACAAGCTTCTGTGACTAAAAATAGGGTGAAAGGGAATCATACTGCAAGCAGGTGGGGGGAATAGCTGGAAGCAAACTCCATCTCCTGATTTTCTCTGAGATCACTTCCAGATAAAACCACATCCCTTCTGTTAGTTACAATATAACCCAGACGCCGGAGCTACCTCTTAACCTGCATTGCTAGCACATTTTGAAATACTAAAAACAATGGGATGTTACTTAAGAAGAAAAAAATCACACCCAGCCAGAAAAGTAACCCAGTCTACATTTCATGGAAATAAAAATCCACCCCAGAAAAGACTTCCAAATACTTAGGAACTTTAGAATAAAAATACTACAGTAAACTAATGATCTATATATCGTACGGAAATCCAAAATTTCCCATCAATTTAGGCTAACAATATTTTGTTTCTTCACTTCATCTTCCATGACAAGCCCCTGGGAAAACTTCATTCATTAGAAAGTCGTATTTACTTTGCAAAAACTTAAAAGGGCATCTACCAAAGGACATCCTTCCTCCTCTTTAACAGGAGCTCTCCCCCTTCCCACTCAGCTCATTTTCTTTCTGACCCTGTCATCTTTCCGACAATCAAATCTAAAACTTCGCTGCCAGCCACTCTCTGTCGCAGCTCTCTTCCTACTGACTTCACACTTTGGTCAGTGTTTTAAATCTTGAATTTTACAAAAAAGATAATCTTGAATATAACATCTGTTACCCATTATTGCGCTCCATGTCACCTTTTCACTGCAAGAATTTTGAGAACTATGCCAGCTCTGCAGTACCTATGACCTGCTTTTCTGCATTTTACTTTCAATTACCAAATTTCCCTCTAGGGCTAGGGATGTAGCTCAGCCGCACAAGTGCCTTCCTGGCAAGTGCAAGGTCCTGAGTTCAATTCCTGGTACAAAAACTAAACAGAACAAAACAAAAAACCAAATTTCTCTCTAAACAAAGTGAGCAGGAAGCAGGAAGTTACATAACTGGCCAGGAGCTGATGGGAAGTCAAGTGCGTGACTGTTTAAGGTCTCCTAAGTTCTGTTTTCTCTCTAACCATCTTGCTAGATATGATGCTTCTGATAATAGTCCCTTCTCTCTCTCTTTTTTTTTTTTTGCCTCTTTAATTGTAATTAAATATTTATTTATTTATTTATTTATTGGTGCTGAGAATTGAACTCAGGACCTTGCCCTTGCCAGGCAGGCATTTGTGTTGCTGAGCTACACCCTAAACCCTTGTTGCATTTTTTTTAATAGCTCAGTTTGTTGGTACATTTTAGATATACATAATGATCACATTCATCAGTGGGAATTTGTGCCTGTGTATGATATGTCTGGATTCTTCTTTTTCCCCCCATTCCCTCTCTTCTTAAGACTCAGCACTCTTGACTTCTGGTTGACCTTCAGCAATTCCCCTTGGTTTCACTCTTACTGCTAAGCAATTGGGTTTGTGATTATTTAATCCTTTTGGCCTCAGTGTTTTCAAATAAAATAATGATGTTGGACAGTTTTAAAGGTTCTAAGAGAGATGTTACAATAGGGTACAGATTGTGGAATTCATGTAAAATTCCCTAGGCTCACTGTGGAAATACTTTTATTTTATTGGGACTCATTTTAATGAGAAATATTCTGGCTATTGAATATGATATCTAGTCATAAGTATAACTGGTTATACTCGTTACACAATAAATATCTCTATGAATTTGGGGAAGGGAGGGGAAGTCTTCACTCAACACAGATTCTAAAGGTAAGCAGAGCTGCTCTGCCCTGAAGTAAAAAGAGGTCACTGTATTCATACCTTTTTTTGGTTTTGGCAACAAAGCCAGCAGTAGGGCTGCAGTCTCTGGAAGAGGTAGTAATCGGGGATTTGGGCTTCTTCTTTCTGGAGAAATAAAAATGTAAACAGATTCTATTAGCATTTCAAGATTCATATTAATGCACCGTGTTCTAGTAGGGTACAACAGCAGAACAAGCAATATGAAATAGATTTTTTATCCCTAAACAGAGTATACAGAGGACTTTTTCCCCCTTAAAATGACTTCCCTTAAAAGTGACGTTCAGCTGATTATTTTGTGTTTACATGCAGGATATGGAAGGGAATTTTAAACTTACATTACACGACACAGAATTCCATAAATGGAAGCGGGATTAAAAAAAAGAGCCCATGGGAAATTTCTGTCTTTACAGTTTAAGATGGGCTGTCTGGGCAGAAAGATTTAGGTATCTCCCTGCTTGGAGCCTGTGCTAGCTCTCTCTTGTTCTTCCCGAAGGAATTTGAGATAATGATCTACATTCCTGGTCGCAAACTAGGTGATTATTTGACTGGAGAAGCATCTGCTAAATATTCAGAGTGACTTCAGATCTAAGTTGACAGAAGACACATTGCCCTGATTCAACGCAGATCTTAATTTTTAATTTGGAGGCAACTGAAAGTGGAAAACTCATCTTAACCTCACAAATGAAGTAAACTTAACTACACTGCAAGCTTCAAGAAGCAAAACACAAATGTGAAGTGCCTACTATACGCACAACATTGTTGGATATTTTTCAAAGCAAGTGTGCTTTTTACTCTTAGCATTTCAATCTACAATTTTATACAAATCAACTGAATTGTGACTTTTTAATTCATTGCTGTGGAAAGGTTTATCATGAAAAATAAGAGTCCCTGGCGCCATTCTCATGGTCTTCTCTTCACCACTTTTGATTTGAACTTTTGACATCTCTGTCTAGTAATTATCAGAAGCATACATTTGCAGGTCTTAGGAAAAATAATTGTTTTAATAATAATACTATTGATTAAGCAAAAGCTTTGTAAAGACACCGTCATAAATGACCGGGTGCGTTTCCAGAGACAGTTGCGCAGTTTTTTTGTCTTCCAGTACTAGGGATCGAACCCGAGGGCTTCATACTGAGTTATATCCCTAGCGTTCCTCCCCTGCTGTAAAACTTTGAGACAGGGTTTTGCTAAGTCACTAAATTGCCCAGGGTGGGCCCGAACTTGCAATCCTCTTGCCTTAGCCTCCCAAGAATGCCAGGATTGCAGGGGGACTCTGCCAAGCCCTTAGAGCTGAGCGAATCCCCGACGTGGTCTGTGCCTGAGTAACTCGCTTGCCCTTGCGCGCGACTCACAGCTGGGGAGAAGCTGTTTGCCCCTCGCCCGCATCTGCTGCCGAAGCCACCCACCTGGAGGCAGCCGGTCCGAGAGGTCCTTCTTGCGGCTCTGGTCGGAGAGGAAGCGGCGCCCTTCTGCAAAGGTGAGGAGACGCAGGCTGAGGAGGGTCCGGCTCCCTGACTTCCCCGACCCCCCGCGATCACCAACCAAGCAGCCCCGGTCTCCATTTGTGCCAAGGGACAGCAACCCTCCGGCTTAGGGTGGGAGACA
Source organism: Dinomys branickii (assembly GCA_004027595.1). NCBI lineage: Eukaryota > Metazoa > Chordata > Mammalia > Rodentia > Dinomyidae > Dinomys > Dinomys branickii. The sequence continues at coordinate 72,560 of PVLD010006164.1, read as the reverse complement.
GCTCATCACTAGGGACACTTCCGTTGTCGCCTCTCTCCTTCACCTGCCTTTTACTGCATCACCCCAGAGCAGGGAGGCCTCGGTTATCTAAGGCAGCACAGTCCACTCTATTCCCGCGCACCCCTCGCCAGCAGTCTGTCCCTGGGCGCACGCACCCCTAAGGATCCCAGTTACCCGGGAAGAGCGGAGAGGAGGGAACTCACGTGCCCCCTTCAAGTACAGCATAGCTTGCGGAGTCCAGTTCCTTCTCGCCAACGTTCTCTACAAGCCGGCGAGGAAAGAAACACAATTTAGAAAACTAGAAAGAAGGGGTGTGGCGCTGAGGAGCTCCGGGTTTGCATCTGATTACCTGCGGAGCGCCGCGGGTGTCTCCGAGAACCGAAAGCATCAGGAGAAGAGCCAAGGTCGTCGCTGCCAGACCTCTGGGTCCCTACATGAATCGAGGAAGCAAAGAGGGTCATTTGGGGGCCCATAGGGTCTTCTGCTTCCTTGCTACCCGGACAGCTGCAAACCCCCTGACTTCTGGCGCTGCTCTTACGCTCGGTACGGGGAGAGATCCTCCCTCCTACGTTCTGGTTAACACAGAGTCCAACTTTGAATATTATTTAGGAATATATTATTGTCATCAACTCTACCAAATAATTAGATGAATCAATGAATGTTTTCACAATAAAATAAAATGATTTTCTGATCTTTAAAGGAATATTGTTCAAATAGGCTTTGGCCTCTAAAATACTAAACATAAAACCGAAAGCTATGAAGGTTTTTATAAAGTAGCAAAAAGTCTCAAGTGAATGAAGTGAATAAATCTTTACTTACTTTCATGTTCACTCCTTCCCAGAACCCTGTGATAGCATTAACTTTTCCGGTGAGTTTTCTAATCTTGTTCTGCACTGGGGGCTTTTAAACTCTTAGCATCACGGACACCTCCCCATTTGCGTAGATGGGGGAATCCCACAGGGACAACACGTGAAGCTGTCAAGATGGAAGGGATCTGACGATGCCCTCAGGGAGATGCAACCGCAGGAAGTGCAGGAATGATTGATGGGCGGACATCACCTGTTTAGCTATTGATCGCATCAGCCGGGAGAGATTCTGAGTCTACCGCGTGGCTGCCTTTGCTTTTCCTATTAGCTGCTCGGTGCATTGTATCAGCAGCTTTCACATTAATGAAAATGATCAGTAGCCTAAGGCAGACTTGAAAGTAAATGAATAAATTACGATTAGTAGCTATCAAGCTATTACTGATGGGTGAAGATGAGCCATTCCAGCACAGATGAAAAGCTTAGGGAAGCTCAGAGGAATGGGTCGCATACTTAACTATCCACCCATTCAATTATTTAATAAATGCTCATGGAATGCCTGTCACATGTTGGACAATCCTCCTTTTGCTTCAGTGGACACAGCCATACACTAAAAAGACATGGTTCCTGCTTTGATCAAGCTTACCTTCTACTCGGGGAAGGCACACTTGAGCAAAGGGGGAGAGTAGGCAGGGATGAAAAAGGAATTAAGACGCATTATGCATATATACAAACTCCGCCCAAGGAATGTGATCAATATATACTGCAAACATGTGCCAATAAAAACAAAAACTTCATTTAAAAAACAGTTCAAAGTAGTGGACAGATGAATCAAGTAAAGTACAGAATGCTTTAAACCATTAAGCAAAAGTAAACAAGGCAAGGTGATCGGGTAAGTGGCGGGCTGCTGCAGGGCTGACAAAAGCCCTTGAAGGGGCTTCTTGAAGCGTAAGGCAGAATCAGACATAGGATAAACGGGTATGGATTAGTGTTCTGGGCTTTCTAGGCAGGAAAACAGAAAAGCAACACCCTGGGAAAGTAGAGATTGGCTTGTTCAAAGAACAGGAAGGACAGCGCTCTGAAACGGGTTGTCAAGGAAGGAATGGACACTTGTATATGGGGTAGGGTCAGCGTAAGATGATGGCTTAGACTAGGGTGGAAGTAGAAGGGTAGAAGGCAGTGGAGAGTTATAAATCAATCTGGATACAGGTTGGAAGCAGATGATATAGGATTTGTGGATGAGGAGGGTATGAGAGTATGAAGAAAATAAAGCAAAGTTACTGCTTAGATTTTTTGGCTTCAGTATTGGCCAAATGATGAAACAATTTACCAAAGCTGTAGAAACTTCTTGAACCAACGAAGAGAGAAATAAAGAGCTCTCTTATGGGCATACTAGCACTAAAATGAGTATTAGATATGCAAGTACAAAACAGACAACTGGAAATACAGAACTCTGCAGAGCTTAGCAAAGAGATCATCAGCTTGTACATTGTGTTTTAGAGGTGACAACGATTAAGACTTTTAAGAACTCTACAATCTGAAGGCAGCAAAAAGTGAATAGTACTAAACAAAAGAGGCAGGGCTAGAAGTACGAAAATAAACATACAGAAAATCAGCCAATGAAGCAAAGAATCAGAAGAAGAAGTTCAGGGGCCAGGGATAAAGCTCGGTGGCACAGCACCTGTATGGCAAGTGCGAGGCCCTGAGTTTGATTCCTGGTACGAAAAATGAAGCAAGTAGAGACATCAGAAAGTAAAGAGAAATTGTAGGGGATCTTGTTTTCATGGAAGCCAAGAAAGGCTATCCAGGAGCAAGATGAGGTCCAGAAGTATGCAGAGCATTTGAAAATATGATGGTTTTTGCAGATGGATGCAAGATTAATAATGAGTAAGTTGTGGAAAAATAAAGCCAAGGGCTTTAGAAATGTCACAAAAGGAGGGAAGGAGTAAAATGAAGATTGTTTTGTCTTTTTCAGCATCAGGGATGGAACCCAGGGCATCACACATGCTAGGCAAGGGTTCTACCCCTGAGCAATGTCCCTGGCCCTCTTAATTTACTTTTACTGAATTGAGCAAGCTGGCCTTGAACTGCCTTACTTCCTTTGTAAAATACTTGAACTTGGTGGGGATTTGTTATTCTTTCAGCCTTTCAGTAACATTTGAACCCCTTCATTTTTAAGAAATGCCTAAAATTCCCGAAATTATGAATGTTGTGGAGAGGCAGTCTGCCTGGACTCTCCACCCTCCCTGCAGGCAGAGTGTGGGCCCAGGGCACAGACCTTCCCGGGCAGGTACGTGCTCAGATGGAGGCTTGAGCTGGGGGAAAGAAGCATCTGAGTGCAACAGTGGTGGTAGCCAGATTGAATTTCGAGAGCACTTCTAGCTACAGTGCTAGTGGCACATTCTAGCATTCGGTGCTACATGGGTGGTGATCGTGGCTCCAGGGTCCTTTCAATAAAGTTTTCCTTTGCTTAGGTCACTCAGGTTGGCTGGTTTTTGTTGATAACTGAGAAATCACTTTGAGATATGAATGCCAATGGGGATGGTCAGTAGAGAAGGAGAAATTAATGATGCAGAAGAAAGAGAGGATAACAGAGAAAGGAAGGATTTTAGGCCAAAGGAGCAGGATCTAAAGTGTATCAGTGTTTAGTTGAAATAGCTGTATCGATAGGCAGACACTGAACAAGGATGCGTATCTCCTATTTGTTATGAAATGTGAGACATGAGAGAGACACAAGACGGCGCTCATCTCAGTCCACTCTGGCTGCTATGACACAATACAGTAAACAGGTGCAATGGTTTGGGTCTTAGACACCTTCCAAGGCTTTCTTTATACAGTCATGCTATTGGAAACGGTAGGTTCTTTAGGAGTTGGGGCTGGTGGGTGATCCTTGGGCCTTTGAGGTCATGGTTTGAAGTGGAGCGGGACCCTAGTTTCTTCTTCTTCACCTCTTTTCCCTCCCTGGCGTGAGCCACCATCATGATGTGCTGCTCCGGCGTGCGGAGGTGGGGGGGGTCTGGAATCTTCAAAATGGTGAGCCCAAACAAAGCTTTTCATTTCATAAATTGATAGTGACAGGTATCTTTATAGTAACAGAAAGTTAACAGAACTGAGTAGCTTTTGAAGAGCAGCAATTCGTTACTCGGTTCTGAAGGCCTGGGAAGTCTTCCGGATTAGCATGGCTAGGTTTTCAAGAGGGCTGTCTTCTGGTGACTTTCCTGCTTTGTGTTTACATAGTGGGAGAGGCAAGCACACTCCCGTGGCTCTTTCATAAGGTCATAAATCCTACTCATGAGGCTCTGCGCTCCTGACATAGTCACCTTCTCAAGGTCCCGCCACTAAAAACTATGGCATGGAGGACTACCGTTTCAGCATATGCAATTTTAGAGGATACAGACATTTAGCTCAGCACTTCCTTCTAAGTTCTGGCTCTGCTTTCCCAGGCAACGCTGTGCATACCAATCAGCTGGGAATCTTTCTGAAATGGGGTTTGGATTCAACACAACTGGGGTGGAGTGTGCAATTCCACATTTCTAATAAACTGCCAGGTGGGACTGGTGTGTGCTATTGACCTTTGGACATTTTGAGTAGCAAAGTTTAGGACACAGGAAATGAGGAAAACTAACCCTGAGCATATGCATAGCTGGGAGGATGGCAAGACCTAGAAATATTTGAGGGTTTGGGGCGGAATAACTAAGCTTCATTTGCGATTGGTGTGTGAAGGGCTGATCTGATTACGGACACCAGATACTTGGAAAAGGCAGATTCAAATTTTGGGGCTTGATATTTACACTTAGAAAACCAGAGGTTTGGTTCGTGGATAAGAAGGAGATTAAAAGAAAACAAAACAAAGGATAAGTTAGTCATTGAAAGTGAGTAATATCGTCATTCCACTTTAAATATTTAATTTAAAGATTTTAATTTCAAAGGATTGTAGAAACAACTTAAAACAATTAGCTGGAAAAAGGAGCAATAAATGATATCAAACATACTGCTTGTTTCAAAGGAAGTCATACGTGAATCCCAATTAGTAGGTTGCCCAACAAACAAAATGACTTTTCTCCTCCCTATACCAAGAGCATGTAATGATTTTAGGAAGAGGAACAAGGAAAATGAGTCACCAATAAAAGATGCTTTGAACTTTCAATTTTAGGAAAAATGAATGTGCTTTGTTGATAACAGTTTCACTGGTGCATTCACAAGTAGATGTTTTACGTCAAAGTTGCCATTTTCAGTTTCACACGCAGAAATGAAGCGAGTGGTTTGACATGTTATCAATATTGTAGTCTTGCCAAGGGTAGTGTGCCAGAATGTTTCTTCTTCAGTGCTTTCCAGAGGGAACTGGCCCCCCATATGTTTTTGTCAAATCACAAAACTTATTAAGATTTTACAGAGTGGAACCAAGAGATGGGCTATACTGTTTGGTACAAAAGCAAATGATAGGTAAACTGTTGAATTTTATTCTGCTCACAGTATGACCAGGCAGTTGGTGCTGAACAAAGAGTCGCCTAGATCTTTTAAAAAGGCATACCCAATCAAGGTAGACCATTCTGTCTTCCTCACTGATTCTATCTGGATTTGTACAGTGGGTTTGTAAGGTGCCCAGGCCCCATTTAAACAATTATTTGTCACTTTTTAAATGCATTCACTCAAGGAGTTGTGTTTGTGCACACAGGGAAAGTAACTGTTATCTTGGAAAAGGTTACCTGAACAATGCGGCCATTACGGTAACAAAATATCCAAATTACTTTTTTTAAGTGACAGAAGAGAGGTTTGGGTTGGTACAGTATGAATGAGGACATAGCTTCATTTCCTGTATTGGGTTTACTCTCTGCCAGGGCATCTGTTCCTTAGCGCAGTTGCCTTACCAAAAGGTAGAAGTCATTTCCCAAAAGCCTATCAGTCTTAGGAGTGGCTTTGCATCATTAAGAAGCCTTGTTCCCTAAAATACAACTTCCTATTCACTGGTTGAGGTCTTTACCCAGTCTTTCTTTTACTGAAGGTTTAGATTCCCAATCAATTTATGTCCTGGGATAATGTAATTCTTCTGTTTACAAATCCTTCTGGATACTTTCTTCAGAACTCCATAAAAAGAGAAGAGATTATGAAGATATTAGCTTTCTGGAGTGTTAAAAGGCACTATCTAGGAAGTTGTGGCTGAAGTGAAATAGGCAATGCTAAAGGTGACTATTCTGCATGGTTATCCCAATTAGAATATTTAAACACTCATATCTAAATTGAACATAAGACACATGAATGCATTCACTCATGCAACCACGACTTCAGGTTCATACAACAACCATGACTACAGGGTAACTAAGAGTACAGGGCTGTTAGTGGTGGACTATAGTGTATCATGTAAAAATGGCCAAAAGATAGAGCAAACATGTTTTGGACAAAGATGCAAGGGTCAAAATACCATCCCCAACAGCTCTTTGGAAATGGTGAGCCTCGGAAACATGGTGGATGAACTGATGATTCTGTAAGGTGAATTAGGTTGTACATCATTTGCAGCGAGGTCTGAGCATCAAAAACAGTGAGACAAGTAGTGGTCCTACCTCTTTTTTAATTTTTGTATTCAAAAATTAAAAAACTAACAAAACAACAATAAAGACAAAATCAAAGCAACACAAAATCAACAAAAAATGATACATGAACTCACAACAAAATGATAGGAATTAACAATGGCTGCTACATTACATGCTGTTATTTTCAGAGAAGTTGCTCAGTCCCCCAGATGTGAGAATATAGGATAGATCAATCAAAGACAGTAACAGGTAAGAACAACAACATTGGAAATGATGCAGAGCTTCACCATACAAGATGGTAAGAGCTCAACAATGGTTCTTATACTGCGCATTGTTGGTTTCAGATCAGTCATTCTGATGACCAGATTCAGGCATGCAAAATTGGTCAAGAAAAAAGAAAATTTTAAGGTCCTTGGACTGGAAATACTTCCAGGACAATAATACCATTTATTTTCTTAACACTAAGTTCTTTTACATTCATTTTTCAACTCAATTTTACAGTAGCTTAGTAGATACTGAGTTTCCCTCTGAACAAGCTCAGAGAACTGGAACTGACATGATGCTTAGTGGTAGGGTCAAAACCAGAGCTTAGGGCTGGGGATATAGCTCAGTAGCATGGGGACTGCCTGACAAGCTTGAGGTCCTGAGTTTGATTCCCAGTACAAGACAAAAAAAAAAAAAAAAAAAAGACCAGGGCTCACAGCTCAATAGACCACACGAAAATGCTTTTCCTTCAGGGATATGACTGTCCATCACCATCAGCACTGTTTTTCATCTGAGAGAGAGCGCTGCCCAGATCCCTCCTGGGGCTAAGAGCACTTTCTGGCTATCTTCATTGAGGCATAAGGTCACTTTGTAATTTTCCCCTGGGGAGTTTCGCTCTGTAATAGCAACTCTAATTACAAAGCTACTACCTACAAAAGAACCACATAGTAAAACCGCTTCTTAAATTTCACACAAGAGGAAAACTGACAATCAGTGGATCACCTCAAAACTTTTGCAGTAGCTTCTGGGCCTTCTCAATACTCTCCTTTTCTGGTGAAAAAGGCAGCCATGCACCCAGTCTACAGCCACCTTTTCCCTTCATGATTCTTCCTGTCCACTGATGAGCTGCTGGGTACAGCAGCATGTTTCTCAGGTCCCAAGACATGTGAAGCAGAATGGGGGGACTTTTTGCAGGGGCCAAATCATTCACCTTCATGGCTCATACAGATCCACTCTGTGAGACTTATTTCAATGATCAGCAGTGACACTAACACAAAAAATTGGAATAATTAGGTTTAATTTATTCAAGCAACATTTACTAGGCACTCACTAAAAGTCAGGAACTGGAGATACAAATGTAAGGAGAGATCTGAAACCTCAAGAATCTTTTCTGTTATCAAATAAAAAGCAAGTACATAGTTCTAGGAAAAGACTGATGATAGACTGAGTGGGTCAGGAAAGGAAGGGGCAGAAGTGGCATTTTATGTAGGCCTTGAGAGCTGCATGAAGGTGCAGTCAGGGAGAAGCGAGCCAGTCAGTGAATTTCAGGTACACAGCTTCTGTCCAACCCATTACATGGGTAAGGGGATATAGCTTTATTCAGGCTGATTTTATTCAGCCCAAGACCTCAATATGACACTGAGAGATAAGCTAGATATTTATTAACAAAGCCAAGCCTTTCAGTTCACCTAGCAATGGACTTGTAATTTAATTACTGCACCCAACAAATAACTGTACATAATTTGGTACGTCTGGTGGTAGATATGAGCAGCGATTTCTGGCCTTAACAAAATTTATTATTAGAACACCGCAGATGGGAAGTTATTCTATTTAGTGTTGGGAGCCGCTGGAGTTTGGTTGCTGGTCACGTGTCTGAGGGTGGGACAGATCCAGAGTGCCTCAGGCGGCCAAGCTACCTCAGTATTGAATAAGGTATCCTGCCTGGACAATGATAGTCTTAATCTTAATCTTAGGCAACTAGGCAACATTATCTCTCATGACACTACTTTGTGAGTGTATAAAATAAACGCACCTACTGTTTGGAGTCCGTCCTCGTGCTCATCAGGCAAGAGGTGACTGCGCTTGACCCTGGCTATCGTCTCTTCTCCTTATATCCTCTTGCTGTTTTCTCCCGCGGACCGCGGGGAGACCACGGACTCCCACAATTTAGGTCACAAATACTCAAGTAAGGACTTACTGCTTTCTTTTACATAGAAAAACTATAAAAGCATTTCTCCACCAATGTCTTAAGTTCACTGCCCTCTTTTTAAATTTTGTAATTAATGGTAGCAGTCACAGCAGCTTTCAGTAAATTGACTCAGCTGCCTGCAGCAACCCAAGTTCTGTAGCAGGCCTTTAGATACACAGATGAGAGTGACAGTTCTGGGCGTTTGGGCTTACAATTCAAGTTCTTTTCCAAAAAAGGAAAAAGAAAAACCTGCTATGGTAAATTGGTAAGGTCAGTATGTGTATGGAGTTTTCAAAAGAAATCATGTTAAGGAAAACCTTCTGGAGTTAAAACTGATGTCACTTTTTCTATGAAGACACTTTTCTGAAAACAGAATCAGTCACAGAGCTGAAGGTTAAACAGTCCTAATGTCTCAATGAGAATACAAGGGTTAGAAAATATAGACCACAAATTATTCTACCACCATTTGCAGTACAATTCAGGGTGAGTTGTGTGTATGGTTTTTCAAATTTTGCTATGGGGAATTGAACTCAGGACCCTGTAACTTGTCATGCAGGCACTGTGCCACTGAGCTATCTCTCCGGCCCTAGGCTAAGGTATCTGGAAATGAGGCTAAGACTTCACAAGTCAAGTTTAAGTTACAAATTCTCCTTGGACAGGTGCCACACTTATTCTCCAGGGTCCCTCATTCAGAGCAGGACTTTTAGTTCTTCAGATACTCAGAAAATGTCTGCTGAAAACTACTGCTTTGCAGACCTTAGGCCTTAGTCTGTTTTTGCAGTACTGGAGATTGAAACTAGGTCTTTGTATGAAGTATATTCTCCCCACCTTCCATCTTCTTTTACTTGAAACAGAAGCTCACTACATCTCTAAATTGCCCAGGCTGGGCTTAAATTTGTGATCCTCCTGTCTCAGCCTCGGATTACAGGCATGGACCACTAAATTCTGCCAAGTCAGACTTTCTTAAATAATATACTGCCCAAGGCAAGTGACATTATTTTTTAATACTCTTCAAATTTAAGAGTACTTTTACTAATTTGAAGACTATCTGTAGACATAACATTAAAAATATGGATATAAAAGATGTTAACATCATTCAGTAGACATGAAAAAACTGTGTAGTTTTCAAGAAAAGTGGTTGGTTTCTCTGCTGTGCTAAATTACAGTAGGATTCCAAAATAAAGACATGCTTGGCCACCGATTAATAGAAAAAGTATCCTTTTATTGAGAGGTAAGACAAGTGCATTTACAATATTCCATTGTTAGATTACACAATCTGACCGAGACTTTTAAAAGCAGCAGTATACCATGAATTAGAATTTGTAAGGGGAAAAGAGACATTCCAAATATGTTTCTGTTGCAGAAAATACATTTGAACAATGACAGAAACACTTAAGGCTATGTAGTATTAGACCTTTTCCTCCATCTCTACAGGAAGAACCCCCCCCCGCCCCGAAACCAAAGTACACTTTTGTCACAAAGACAGAAGGCTGATTTTGGAAGGGAATGAATAAGACAGGGCTTCTATTACAGGGCTAGTATGTTTACAAACAGAGCCTCATCAAGGTTCTGGGTAAGAAACATACACTGCCAGGTGGTCCTAAACTCACATCCGGTATTAACTGCACACTCATCAGAAACTGGAAACTGCTCCAGCCCCTCAACCTAAGAACTCGCAGATTACAAATCTTTTCAAGTCCAATAATGCTTTTTGGAATAAGATTGTTGAAAAAGGGGATCTGTTACCAGTGCAAAGAACATTTGGATAGAAATTCATGTCTACGAAGGAGTTAAATGATACAGATGTTCCTTACACTAACAGATGCTGTCTTGCTCTAAAAAGGGAGGACTATCTAGCCACTGGAACTAATGTGGGTCGGTCAAAAATATGTATAAGAGTCCTACAGGGCACCTTATATGTCAGTTCCCAAAGAATATATATTTGACACTCTCCAAGTGAGGATATGATTTTTTTGAAGAACATCAGACACAACATCAGGTCTCTTATTTCATGAACTATTGAGGTAGGAGTCTCCATTTGTCCCATTTTCACAGATTATACCATAAAGTCAAATGCCAGTACCAAATACAACAGTAACCCACAAGGCTGAACCATTACACTATATATACCAAGCCTCTCCTTTTGTAGGTGAGCAAGATTGGGAGTTCTTTATGCATTCTGAGATATAACTAAGAAAAAAAACACTTGTCTATTTTGTGGACGTATTTGTAGATAAATATCACAAATTTCAATTATGCTTTTATGTGTTAAGAAGCTTTGCAACTGTCAAAAAAATAATTGGTGTAATCATTAGTCATAAAACAAATAGTACTGTGAATTCTGAAGTGTGTTTCTATGTCTAAAACCTAAGCTGCCCCCTTAGAGAAGGAAACAAGTGCTGTTTCTTATTGTCTGTCAATCAGCAATGGAAGGATGAAAAAAGAAAACATGTTTTTGAGAAACCACAGCCAGTTTAATTATGGTAAATTAATGTCCACACATGACCTCAGGTGTTTTCTCCTCTAATGCAAGATCAAGAGGAATCACTGGACGCGTATATCACGTATTTTGACTTTTGTGTTATAAAAGCTCATGAAGCGAATAGTCCTAAAACAAGTTACAGGTTTCATTTTTTAACATTACATCTCATACATTACCAAAAGTTATTTTCATTTATAAAAAAGTAATAAACCTTTCCTGAATTTAAAAATGAAAATATAAAGAAAAACTACATCATGAAGGAAAAACCCATTTGATATGCATCATTTAGTATTTTAAATAAAAGACTATTCAAAGAAACTGGATTATTTAACAGGTGACTGCTGGGTCAAGAATGCTTTCTGTCAAATGCTTACATGTACTGAACAACATAAACATGTGCAGAATGGACTTCCAAGAAGTACGGGTGTTTCCGGAGTGTGTCACTGACCAAAAGTGTTCCGTCAGCTAGAAACAAAAAGCTAGCAAAGGATGACCTAGACTATCCAGTTCAGATTTTCACTTGGCTTTAAAATGTAAGTTTCTGAAGAATCACAACAGTTTTATTTTAATCACATTTACAAAAACCAAAAAGTGATTTGTAACATGAAAACAGGCTTTCCTTGTGTTGAATATATCAAAACAACATAATTCCATCCAACTCATGCATCACCTTCAGAGACACAGTGCAATTGGAAATATTTTTGCTATCACAGTGGATATTTCTAAAAGCCAATGCTTAAGGGTGCTCTTGAACCTTAAAAAGAAGTAACAGGCACCACAGTTTTCTAAGGATGGCTGTTTCACGCATTGTGGAAAGACAAGAAAAACAGCCCACGAGAGTTTCAATCCGCACTGTAACATGGATTTCATCTCCCTCAGTTTGCTTGCTGATTTCTCAGAGCACTTGATCGCAGCCTATTTTCACTGGTTCTTTGCTAATTGCTGTTGGTACTTTGTAGGCTACACATTTAAACTTCTGTAAAGAACATTGCAAGCTATTTCGTGAAATTTAAGTTTGTGCTGAATATTCTTCAAAGGGTTTTATAAATAATACAATATTTTAAATGAGTCTTCACATTCACTTGTTGTTATACCATATTGTTGCTTTCTCCAACTTTATCTACAAACTGTAAGGAGAAGAAAAACAGAAAATTAAAGAGAGCCTACTGAATGATAAAACATCACATCAACACTTCAAATGTTGCTTTAAAAAACCAACTTTATAAGATTTGTGGAAATTCAGAATATGACTGACAATGATTAATCCAGTGTTACTCACCACCATTTTTCTGACACATAAATGTATATAAAACTTTTTTCTGAAAGTTACATTTGCATGACATGTTATACATATGAATTTAAGGGTGCAACATGAAAAATGCAACACAATGAATAAAAAAATTGTATAGAAATGAAGTTAACACTACCAACTAAACAAAAAATAAAAACTTGAAATGCCAGCCATTCATGCATTAATGAACCCAACAAGGTATTTCCACTGACCATTACTGTGGATCTCTTCTGGGCCTATGTAGTCTTTGAACAAACAGATTTAACTCCATTAAGTTCAATTATTAACAACAGCTGTCAACTAAAAATACTTTAAATGTGTATTCTGGACTTCAGACTGAAAGTGACAATGGCATTAAAACAGATTTAATGATGCAAACATAAATTCATAACCATTAAATATAAACTTTAGCACACATTAATGTACGTGATTATTTATTTTGGTTACTCCACCCCAAATAAAAAGCTTGGCTTTCTTCAGCATTCCAGATGGTGATGTAAAAATTAAAACAAAGAATATCATTAGTGGGTATATTACAAGTTACATAACCAAAACGGCCACAAAGTAATCAAGTTCTAACAGTCACCCAACCATTTCTTGTATTTCACTTCACCTTCTTAATCACTACAATGAAAGGCAACGTTATGTATTGTAGTGCGTGTCCATCTATGCAAATAATGCAGAATTCTTAAATTAAGGACACAAACAAAAATTATAAATCTTTAACTAGAAGTTTCAATAAATTCAAGTTATTCTAAATATAAACATTTAGTATTATATGAGATTATATATGGTAGATGGCAAATGAAATCAGGACATACCCTTATAAGCCTAATTAATAATAATTAGGTTTAATAGTTAATAGCTCCATATTATCACAGATAGATAAATGATATACTAAAAGTTGCCCTGAAAGTATTCATGGACTCATTAGAATTTCAAGGTAAATTTCAGTTTAGAAAAAGTATAATATTCTCTCTCCAAAGACAACTTCAAATGTTTCAGATGTCTTAGCTGTAAGGTCCTGACACTGACATTAACCTGTGGGTGGAAACGGGACTAGGTGAAGACCGGCACTTATTTCCTCTGGGTAAGCCATCCTTTACCTCTGAGAATTCAATACTCCTGTGGATTTTTTTCTCTAGAACATCTATAAAAATCTGCAGGAAGCACAGAAACTCCTTAGGACCTAACTAGAACATGAAGTCTTTTTAACATGTCTTTAAAGTCTCTTTATCCTGATTGTTCAGGATAGACCACAAATTAGGAAACTGATGCAAGGATGTGCACCAGCGATATTTCCGACCCAGGTCAGACCTAGAGCCAAAAAGATTCCCTTCAACTCTGTTGAATTACAGTGTCCAGATTATTTTTGAATTTAAGGATCTCACTTTGTGCTGAAACTTAGAAAAGCAGGCTAAAAGTCCCTGAAGTTGTCGTGACACAGGTAAGGCCTCTGTGGTAAACAAGGTGTTGTTTTCCTAATTTGTCTCTCATTGAGTTTATTATTTGTGTACAGGGATGCTATCGATTTTTAAAGAACTCAGATTAAGAACATCAGACCCCTCAAATTTAAAGACTCAGTCCACAAATGGGCATCTGAAATGAAAGTACACTTTTCAGATGAAGAAGTAGAAACGGTGAAAAAAGTGTTCATAATCACTGGTCATTTGAGAGATGCAAATTAAAATGTTGAGATTTCATCTCATTCCAGAAAGAATGGCTATTATCAAGAAATCAAGCAATAACAAATGCTGGCAGGGCTGTGGGGAAAAAGGAACCCTTAGCCACTGTTGGTGGGAGTGCAGACTGGTGCAACCACTGCGGAAATCAGTGTGGAGTTTCCTTAGAAAACTAAAACTAGAGGTTCCATTTGAACCAGCTATTCCCTTTCTTGGTATCTTCCCCAAGGAATTAAAAGCATAGTACCACAGCAATATATGCACATCCATGTTTACAGTGGCACAGTTTATAATAGCTAAATCTTGGAAACAGCCCAAATGCCCATCAAGCAATGAATGGATAAAGAAGATGTGGGTTCTTTCTTTTCTTTTTTTTTTTTACCACAATGGGGTACTATTCTGCCATAAAAAAGACAAGCTCGAGACATTTCCAGCTAAATGAATGCACCTTGAGACCATACTCTTTAAGTGAAATAAACCAGACACACATTTAAATACTACATTGTTTCTCTGGTGTGAGAAACCCATTGTATAACTAAGGACCAAAATGTATAATAGATATTGGGAAATGGGAAGGAAATGTTCCAATGGGAAGGAGACCTCTGGGTAGGGGGGGGAGGAAGGAAGAGAAAGGAAAAGAAAGAGAAAAGGGAAAAAATGCAAACAAGGCTTTTGTAAATAAGGAAGGAAAGAGGGGTTGCAGGGAGGATAAAGGAATGGGGGAGGGGCTGGGGATATAGCTCAGTGGAATAAGCGCCTGACTAGCAAGCGCAGGGTCCTGAGTTTGATCCCCAGTACCGCCAAAAAAAAAAAAAGGAATGGGGGAGAAAAGGAATCAAGTTATATCATGTACAGATACAAATTCCCTACGATGAATGTGATCATTATGTATATCTAAAATATACCAATACACTTAATTAAAAAATTTACAAAATAAAAATAGAGAACAGTACTAAAAATGAAAATGGTAAAACAAAATTTTACGTTTAGTAGGTTTAGCAATGATGTTTTCTGGTATTTTTGGTAGCCACAATCTATGTGATGTGATCATTTATGTCATAATGAACAACTCATTTAACCATGTCTCAGTTACTCATACTTCTACAAGTAAAAAGGCATCAAAATGTATTCATTTTGGTGGGTTAAAAACACAATGCTAAATACACGATTACTTACTGATCTAATTCCAGGTAAGTTTAAGAGGGATCCAAGGACTGGCACTCTTCTAATAAAGCCAACAACCACAGGAAAGAAGCCCCTGAGGGACAGGAAAGACAGCTCTTTTTGAAAACAGCATTTCCTAGTACCATGATCAATCACTCATCAGGTAAAAAGAACCCTATTACAATTGTGTTTTAGGGATTTCAAACTTAGAACCATAAATTACCATCAATGTAAATAATTTTGACTACTGGCAAAACGTGAGTAGAGTGTAGTGAGAGGTAGCTGCGTGGCACGCTTGACCGCTGAAGATTTCTGATCCCGTTATTCCGTTTCTGTACTCCATCAAGAGCCTCTGAACTGGGTCCTTTGTCTTTAGCTTTTCTGTACATACTTTATTCCTGAAGTTAGAACAATCTTTTTAAAACACCAGTCTGGCTGTATCACTAATTGAAAAATCTTTGTGCTCTCTACCCATCCTCAACACTTCGGGTTTTGTAAGAAAGTAAAGTAACAAGTCACTCAGAATAAGTCTGCAGCCTCACTCCAGGCTCCCGTGTTAGCCCCACTGCCCACCCCCTCCACTTCCTGTCCTGTTGCACCAGTCATTCTTTTTGGTAAAGCTCTGTATATCCCAGGTCTGCCAGTCAAATGTCTTCTCTTTTTTCTTTTATGGGATGGTTCCTCTTACTCATTCATTAAGGTCTAGTTTATCAATGAACATTTCTCATCGCTGCCTTTTATTAATTTCTTCCGGAATTATGCTGTTCTAATACTTTATACAAACACCTTTAACATTATGACTCTAACCTACTGGCATCTTTACAGTCTATTTCCCACATTAGAAATGAGAAATTCCCTAAACCAGAGTTGGCATTAATCACCTTTTATAGCTATTGTGTATAATACAGGGCCCAGCAGAAGACGGTAAAGGTATGAATTTCTTGAATAATAAAAACCAACTGTATGTGCAGGTACTTTTTCACATGCACATTGTTCACGTACTGCTAACTGGCATTTCAAAATACTAACTGATCTGAACCGCCACAGTATATTTGGTACAGAATTTTCTATGTATATGAACTAAACAAATTGCCATCAAAGGATCGGCCATTTGAATTATGAAGCACTAGATTTTACTAATACTGAAAGTTTACTAAAATTCTGCATCTATCTATGGTATCTTTCACTGTTCAGTTAATGGAAATAACAAAGTGTGTTACGATGCCAATAAAGTAACTTTCATTGCACTGAAAATACTTTACAAGATAGTTTAGCCTTATTTAGACAATCATTTACATTTGATAAACATTTTTATAGCTAACTGATCTAAAACTATAAGAGTCAAGCTAAACAAGAATTAAAGGAAGTTATTATACCGATACTGTGTTTTTGTAATACTTGATTATAAGAGAAAGTAAAATGATTGTCTCACCTGAACAAGAGAAAGAATCCATAGATTTCGAAGATCATGCCTATTAAAGGCCAACCAACAAGGACTACAAATACACCGCCCAGGAAAAATCCTGTAGCTTTCATTTTATGTTTTTGGAAGAAGAATCTGAATGTTCTTTCTAAACCAATTACAAAAGCCAAGCCAGCCACAAATAAAACCTGAGAGACAAAGAAAATGCAACATAGAAAAAGTAGTTAAACACACTGCATAAATTTGTAAAGGTCAAAGCTAAATATAATAAAGAGAAGCACATTCGCTTGGCTTTTAATGTGGGCAACTGGCCAGAGAGAACTAAGTGGCCTACCAAGCAGCGAACCAAAGAGAGGGTTAGGCATGGTAGCGCTACAGCTGTATTCCACTCCTTTCATCCTTCCGTCTTGATTAACTGGAGACACAGAAACAAAGACGAGAATCGGTGGGCACCTGCACCTGCAGTACTCTCCCCAGCTTTTGCCTGATGGGGCCGGCTCAGTCAGCAGAGGAGTGGGCAAAGGGGAGACAGGGAAGCTGCCCACCAACACGCAAAGGTCTCCTGGTTCTGAAATACCTACCCTGGGCTATGGGAGTATCTATATGTGGAAGAAATACTGCTATAGGGAAACTGACAGCAGAAGCAACACTGCAAAGCCAGGAGAAGATTCTATGTTTATTACTACCAGAATATCTGGTGGCAGCAGAAATAAAAATAGAACCAGATATTTACAAAGTTTATGTATATTTTGTATATTTTCTTGGTCAAGAAACAGTGATTTATTAAAATCTTTCCTTTTCTTGTTTGCTTTGCAAATTTTTCCCTCCCTCATTAACTTTCGTTAGTGGGAAGTACTCAGAGATATATATTCTGCCCACGGGTTAAACTGTTTGTGTTACCATTTACTAAAACATGGAGTTTCAGTTATTTTACCATTTCTTATTTTTTCATATTTCCAACGAAAAGCCTGAATGGTATGTATGATCCAAAAGGTGTTTAATCACTGTTCAGCGACTGTGCTGCCTTCTTAGAAGTCACCCTGACTCCTGGCTCTCCCGAACCACCCCCACAGCAGCACAGTGCGCCACACATCCCAACAGAGCCCACTCTTTCTAGGCAAGTTGGCTAACAACACAGAGATGTGGTTCTTAAGATTATTAAAAGTTGTTAATTTTATGTATACCAGTCAAATGTGAAGTCTTACTTCTAACATTTTCATAAAATTACCAAGATACAGAACGGTCAAGTCATAGATTTTGAACTCCTCTTTAGAGGTAGCCCTCCTTTAATGTATTATAAATCACATAACAAACATTTCACAGGTGCTTATAGAATTAGAAAATCTCACTGAGTATTTCTATTTTATTTAAATAGTAAGCTAACTGTTGTACGTGATGGAAACAGAAAAATGTAATAGTAACTGTATATGAGTAATAGTGAATTATTTCTCCCAATTTGACGAAAGGTAGTAATTCATTTGTAGTGTGAGAACTTCCTTATTAATTTAGTAAAAATATATATTCAAAAACTCACATTTCCAATAGCCAGTAGTGCTTTGTCAAAAAACAGAATCATTCCAAAGAAGAGGAAAAACACTCCAAATCCTGTTAATCCCATTCCAATTTCTGCAATGTAAGTTATATAGTTAAGGGTAGAGAAAAGTTAAAGTCACAGCAACATCTGTAAACTACCTAAAAAGTTTTCAGTTTTTCTTTTGGCTAATCTAAGTGTCCAACACTGCTGGTTAATGCAATGACATTCACAAAGATCTACAGCAAATTAACATCAGTAAATTACCTCAGAATTTAAAAGTATGAATAGAAATTCCTCACTCTTCTATGGGAAACGATGTATGTTATAGACACACCAAATGAAAAAAGATAAATGAAAATTTTAAACGATTGGCTGTATTTTGTTTCCTCCTAAGAAACTCTGGCTTTTGATATAACTATGCTGTATAGGTTTATTTATCTCCTTTCACATTCTCTGATTATGTTTATGTACAATATCTGTGTTTCCTTATCCTGCTTAATATCAATTCTCTCTTTAACTTACTTAGAAATGTTATTGTAGAGGTCATCACAGTTTACTTCATTCAATCATACACCGCTTCTCACAGAAGCATCAAGAAACATTTTGAGAATTATGGTAGCTATTATTTTAACAGTTAATTTTTAGAGGTTGAGGCATGACTTTTGACTTTTTAAGACAGGGTCTCACGTGCCCAGGTCAGCTCAGAGCCAGCCTTACAATAACACGGTGTGCGCCATTGAGCTTGGCTCACTTTTAACTTCTGGGTGGCTTATTACAAATTGACCACCTGCAAATTTACCAAAACTACGAGTCCGTTCACATACTTAAGTTTAGAGTACTACAATCACTGCTCCAGAGAATATCTGATAACAGTTATCTGATAACAGTATTCTACATTTTTTTTTTTTATTCAAAACCAAAGAATTGTGGATCATCTACTAGAGGTCAGGAACTGTTCTAGGTACTGAATATACAGTTGTGGATAAAGTACCAGCTTTGAAGTCTGTACTTACCTGCATATAAATTGATAGCTGCACTGCCTTTACATTCTCTAGGTCTTACCTTTCTAGGTTAGAGTCTTAACCTTTTAAGGTGGTGAATGTGTGTGTGTGTGTGTGTGTGTGTGTGTGTGTGTGTTTGTGTGTATGAATTCTACAAAGCACAGTCTACTAAGCTACCTTCCTAACATTTTTGTTTTGTTTTTAGAGACTAGCTACCGATCCTGATTTTATCTAGAAGTGCTAACTGTGAACAGATAATGACTGAGATACAACTGTATTTTTGAAAACACAATATTAAATACACTATTCGTGATTTCTAATCTGTCACTTAATTGGTTTTTTGCCTCAGCTCTAGAAAGCTAAAATCTAGCTCACAGCTACTTAAAAACAAAAAAATTAAGCCATATGGAAATTTCTGATGAGTTGAAAATTTATATCAACTTCTGCCTCTCCCATCTCCTCAATTTCCTGATGACTACTATCTTCCACTCTAGCCATACTTTGCTCCTAAAGTTAGTCTAAAGGAACTGAGGTACCTGTCTGTAAATATACCAGACTGAAATATTTCCCAGACACAAATTCCAATGAAATCTTGAGCTAATACTTTCATGCTTAAAAATCCTAAAAGAATTTATCAAAATAATGATTTATACATCGGATACAATTTCCTAGAGGAAAATATAGATATAAGAGCAGGTAAAATTCTATTAAATATACAGTAGTTAGGATTTAATCATGACATTTGAGTTATTTGAAAAATAGTAATTTCTATTTGTTCACAAATAATTTTAGTGATTACACAAACATTTTGAGATGTTTTATTGTCAGAAAGAAAATTACATGGAAACACGCCTACTATGTGCTGTGAGTATACCGTGAATTAGGCACTGTGAGGTGTTTCACAGAGCTTCTGTAATTTAGTCCTCCTAATGCTACTGGAATGTAGGCACAATCACATCAATTTATAGATGGAAGAAACTGAAATTTAGAGAATTGACTTAAGACATCCAAAGTCACACTTCAGGTTAAGTATCTGAACCAGGTCTATTTGAACTCAAAGTTCATGTGCTCAATCACTATAAAATACTTTTGCCACCAGACTTTTTTTCAGGTCAATTATGTTTGGTTGTATAACTCAAGGGCACTGGGATATATCGAATTTCTAGGGAAAGCATATTTAGGTGATTCAAATTCAAAAGTGGCATATTATCTAAATAACTAGGTAGGTGCCAGAACTACTAAAAATGAACTGCACCGAAAAAGGACAATGTCTGAGCCTGGTTTGTCACTTAATCAAGAGTTTATACAAGGATCTTGTAATTCCTTTCACAAAATTTTGAAGTTAAAAAATAGCAATGGCTCCATGTTTCCTATGGGCAACCAAGGACCAGAGAGATGAAGTAACTTGTCCTAGATCACACAGTCAGGAGAAATGTGTGCGTGGCTGGTGGTGATACGGGGTCAGGCTAGAATTTACATCCAGTCTTCTCACTCCATAGTCAGTGACCCTACAACTACAACATGGAACCAAACATTCCACTGCCCTGTCTAGTGTAAGTCGGAAGGGGGCAGCTAGTTGCCTGTATCGCCTCTGCTGTCACTGGCTTGATGTTGTCAACTATCCCCTGATCTAAATGAGTCAAGATTCAAACTAGCTTCATTATGCCCTTCTCTTATCTCCAGAATTGCTTTCTTTCCTATCTTTATTCTTTTATAAGCTTTCCGGCTGTCAAAAGCCCTACACAGAGCTGCCTCCTTCTCACCAGCATCATACCCAGTAAAAGAAGTTTATTTGGTATGTACTCATGTCTGAACTCTTGTAGCATCCTACCTTCACGCCTCTAGTCTGTACATTTTTAAAAAATAAGTTGATAAATGTAATCTTAAAAAAAACCCCTACCTAATATAGAAGGCTACCGTGGGAATTTTATAGGAAAAGACACACATAACCCAACGGCAATCACTGTTAGCATTTTGTTCTCTTATTCTCAACTGATTAAGAGAAATATGGTCTTTGTTACTATGTGCTTTAAAAGAAAAAAGAAGTCCTGCAAAAAGATCTTAACTGGGTATCAACCGTACTGAATTAACTCAGTTGAGTATCACGGTAGATTTTTACTGAGTGACGAAGTGACAAAGTGACAACTCAGATGCAAACAGGAACATCCTCCATCCCACTCCCTTAAATAAATCTTGGCATTTCTTTTTTATTTCTTTTCTTTTGTGGAATGGGAAAGAGGCCAATTATAGAGTCCCTTAAAAACAATCAGGAACTTCCATTTTATTAAGATTGGTGCTTGGTCACTCTCTTCTAGAACTGAAATCTCAGAATAATCTTGGCAAATCACTTCAAAGACAGCCAGTCCCTTGCAATTCAACACAGACATATAAGCACAATGTGAAATTCAAAATCTTTTGGGTGATTAGTCATTATAGGTTTCCATTCACTGTATTGCTTAAAACACTTAGTAAATGAAGAGCAAACAGTAAAATTTCTCCTTCTTCACAAATTTAATAACGTGGGAAGGCTTCCTATTCTGCTCATAGTTCAACCCTACCCGCTTGTTTTCATTTTTGGAAGGATGTAGGTGCGGCACTCATTCTTAAGTCTTCAATAAAAGAGAATCTCTATGTGCAGGGTAATTCACATTCTCATATATGTATATTACAGACTCAGATCAGTCTAAGACCTCCAAGTTTATATTAAGAATTCTTACATGCTAGTTTTTGAGCCAGTATTGTGTTTTCACCCTCTCTTTCCTTTCTCCCCCTACTTTGGTCCTGGAGATTGAACTCAAATACATCTCCAGTCCTTGTTTATTTATTTATTTTTTTAGATATGGTCTCACTAAACTGCACCGGCTGTGCACAAACTTGCAGTCCCCCTGCCTCAGCCTCCTGGAATTCCAGCATTACAGGAATATGTTACTGTGCCCGGTGGTGCTGCTGCTGCTTTAATGAGCATGCATCTAATATCTTTTGTGCCTCATTTAATTGGAAAAAAAAACCGGGTTATTTTATCCTACAAGACTCATTTAAGAAATTACCTTTATACAATTGCTAGAAATTGTAGATTTTAAAAAATATTACACTTACAATTTATTTTTCTTGATCAGGATGGAATGAGGGCAACGAAAGAAAATGTACTAAAATGGACCTTTTCTGGGTCCGAGCTGGTGGTCCTAAGATCCGGACCCAGTTCAACTTCAGGAAAGAAAAGAACCTGACGGGCACCAACGTACATGGGAAACTTCAGAAACTTGAGTTCAACTCCGCCACGATTTGAATCTAATCTTAGGACTCCACTTTAAAACAAAGCATTTTAACTGAAGTTCTATTTCACTTAAGTGAACTTTTTAAAATTTCGAAAAAGTGCAGTATGAAACGAAAAGTATGGCAGACAAAGCAAAGTGAGACAAAAATTATCACGACCACCAAAATACAAGGCTGCTCACTGAGTTCGAGCAGATATATAAATACACACAAAAGATTAAGATCGAGAAGTAGGGCTTGCAAAGTGGATAAATTATACTGACAAATAAGGAAAGAGATCGCAATCCTAACCTTAGAGACGGGAGAGGCCCGAGGGCTCTGTGGCAGGCAGAAAGGGATGCTAAGATATTCAAACAAGCCACAGAGCGCAAGCTACAATACTAAGGAAGGAAATCCTCTCACACACACAAAGTGGCTTTTTACTACAGTTTGAACTTTCGGCGGGTAGCAAAGTGAAGTCATGGTAAAGAATTTTTGGAAAGTTGCCTCCGGGCATGGCAAAAGTCAAGTATTAGCAGCGCGACCCAGATGACCAACTAAAACTCCCGCTCCGCAGCTCGGACGTCCCACCCAGCCCGACTCTCGGTGTAGATCGGCCACTGCGGGTCCGGTCGGGTCCTCCCGGCTGCTCTCCGCTCCGGGCAGCCTCCGCTCCTTCTCGCAGGCCGCCGCTCCCAGCGCGGAGGTTCATTCATTTACCCGGGCGGAGCGACCGACGGGCGAGAGCGAGCCCCGACGAGGGTGTGCTGGGCTCTAGGCGGGGAAAACCGGAAGAAGGGCTTACTTTGGGTATCTGTTAAGGAGATCATGATCGCAGCGGTGAGGCCGGCGGCCGCAGCACCTCGGAACGCCCAGGGTGGGAAGCTGAGTCGAGAGAAATGAAGCCGGGAAGCAGCCCAAGAGAGAGCCGCCACGTCTTCCGGAAACACGCAGTCGGCCCCATCCTAAATTCAAGCCCGCTTTCTATCGGCTAAGCCCGCTCCTTATCTCAACCAATAATATGTTGTCTTGTTGGGTGACGCTCCTGCTAGCCACACCCTTTGGCCAATTAGAGAAGGTAGTTGTTTGCGATTTGTTGAACACAAGGACCCGGAAGGGTGGATGCTCTGGGCTGGGTGGCGGGAAGGTTCTATAGGAGAGCGGCCGAACTAGGTGCATAGCGGACCAGAGGCCCCAAGCGCCTCGAGGTTGGAGACCTGGGCGTCAGAGGCGACTCCTTTCACCCCGTGGATAGAGACGGTGGGGTAATTCCTGGTACAGCTTTGAGGAGCAAGTTGCGTGGCGCTCGGTCTTTGATTTTTTCGTCTCGCGCCGGAGGGCGAGGCCAGGGTATCCCAGAGCACTTCCTCCCCCCAGTACTTGGGCGAGGGCGAAGTCAGCGCTTTAGTCACTGCTCCCCGCTGATGGAACTCGGGCCTTTAGGGGGGACTTTCGCTTGCCAACCAATCTCTTTTTTCTACAGACTTTTCAACTCATGAGGCCTGGCAGTCAAAGTCTGTTTAGTAACAGGCATAGTTTATTAGGAAATACCACTTGGGGTGCTTCTTCCATTCTCTGCTTCCCAGTAGCGTAAGGAAGGGTATTATTAAGTTCTTGATGGCTCTAGATGAGGTTGCTAGGATTGGAGAGATGTGGGTCTGGTTTAGCCCGTCGTACCACGGTACATTTCAGTATTGATGACAGCTGTCACTCCACACATGTTTTGTTCCTTTTGTGGGAATTTTGCTCGCACTTTTGACTTACAGACTTTCTATAGCTTATTATTTTCAAGTATACTTTGAGATATCTTATGCTATTCAGTTACATAATTTGGGGAAGGAACAGCGTTAACCGCCAACGAGTCATTGAAAACAATAGGGAGAATGGGATATAGATCGTATTTTTTTCATAAGGGTGGAAATAGCCCCGGCTTCAGTGGACCTGCACTAAATACAAGGCACTTTGCTAGGCTACGTGAATGCAAAGGTAAAGTGACTCAGTACGTGCCCTGCTGGAGGATTTTACAGTCTGTAGAAGGAGTATTATAATTGTGGAATTGTGGACATTCTGTTACCATTTAGGAAGACCAGAGATGCACCGATCATTCCAGCCCTGTGGGTGGCTTCGGAATTCTGTGTTAGAGGGGCATAATTCTATATGGGAAGTAGACTGAGTAAGAGCAGGACGGTGATGAAGCTACTTTTGCAGTTTTAAGTAATGTTGACGATCTTGCCAAAATCCGGAAAATTTTCCATTTGGGAAGAATCGTCTTTTAAAAAGGTCATTGCGATACACAACTTACTTTCCAACTTTTCTTTTTTTTCCTGCTTAGGTGACAGATTATCTTAGTAGTTGATTGAGCATTGTTGGTAGTCCTGTTCGGTTATTGTTTTTGCATTGAACCCATGACCCCAAGCATGTTAAGCAGACACTTTGCTCCTCGTCTGTGTCACTAGCCCGAATAAAAACTTGCTGCCATATTCTTTCATTTGTAGAAAGAAATTTGGATCTCCAGTTAAGTTTTAGAAATGGCATCCGTTTCAGGTTAGTGGAAATAGTTGCTCTTTGTAGTCCATTCTGTTCTATTTTGAATTACATGCTTTTATGGTTAAATGTTTTAAAAATTCTGATTATAGAAATGATGTTTTCAGGTTTTTATTATAGTGGAATATACACAACAAAATTAACCATTTAGTTTTTATCAAGTGAAAAATTCTTGGACACGAAAGACATTCATGTTATTGTGCAGCCGTAACCACTGTCCATCTCTAGCAGTTCTTCATCATCCCGTACTGAAGTTCTGTTTCTATTAAAATTGTTCGATACTTCCTTTCTGGCAGCCTCTGAAAGTTACTGTTCTTTTTGCCTCTCTGCCCTGGACTGTTCTAGGTAGTTGTCTGCCTGGAATCATCTGTTTGTCCTTTTGTGTCTGGCCTCCTCCTTGTAGCACAGTGTCCTCCAAGATTTATCTGCTTTGTAAAATGTGTCAGAACTCCATTTCTTGTTAAAGTTAAGAACATTCCATTGCATGTTGTGTGTACGTTTTGTGTTTCCATTCTTTTGTTGATGAACACTGGATTTTTGTTTCCCCCCATGTTTTGGGTATTGTGAATAGTACTGCAGTGAGCATTAGAGTAAAAATAGCAACTTAAGTCCCTCCTTTCAGTTCTTTTGGCTGCATAACTAGAATTAGGATTGCTGAATCATGAGGTGCTGCCCTATGATTCTGAGGAACTACCATAATGCCATAGTGTGGCTGTATCCTTAGTGATGCACAAGGTTCCTGGGAATATGCTTCTGATAGACATGGAACCTAAAGAATACTGCTGCTCAAATTAATGTGGTTAGCTCTAGTTATATTATTTTTTAACAAATTTTTAAAAAAATTGTATATATTATTTTTAAAACAATGTAAAAGCTGAACAAATGTATATTGTTAAATTCTATGTTATTAGTTTATTCTATTTTAACCTGTGGACTGTTTTTGCTGTTTTGAAATGACAGTATTAATTTACTTAACCTTTTAGCCTGTGTCCATTTTTAAAATGTAAATAATGCCATGCTGAACATATTTAAATCTAAATCTTTGTGTGCTTCTCTGAGTATAAGGGGTGATCAAAATATATAGTGAGCCGGGCGTGGTGGCGCAGGCCTGTCATCCCAGCACTCAGAGGTGGAGTCAAGAAGGTTGATGCGAGTTTGAGCCCAGCCTGGGTTACAAAATGAGCTCAAGGCCAGCCTGAACTGCATAGGAGGACCCTGTCTCAAAAAGACAAAAAAAACCCCAAGAAACAACCAGACTATTAAGATATATGGTGAATGCTTAAATAGAAGTTATAGTAAAAAGTACATTGCTATTAATGTCTCTTCAAGTACTTCCTCTTTCTTTGAATATTTATATCTTATCACTATTTTTTTTGGTACCTGGAATCAAACTCAGGACCGGCAGGCGCTGTGCCACTGAGCTATCCCCCCCGGCTCTTAGCACTTCTTGAAGCAATTCTGGAAGTTTTTTTTTTCCTTTCTGAATGTCTTTCTAAGGTCTAATAAAAAATAAAATATGGTGGCTGCAGCTGCTGAGTGTCACCCAGCAGAAAAATGGGCTTATAGAAATATGGTGGTGTTTCTTCATCCACCTTATTCATCAGATCTGCGGCATCGGGCTGTTTCCCAAAAAGTCCAGGCAAAGTAAATGTTTTGAAGTGATTGAGGTCATCAAGGCAGCCCAGCAGTGCAACTAAATGTACCACTTAAAACAACTTCCAGAACCGCTTCAGAAAGTAGCAGGAATGATGCGACAGGTGTGTTCATAGACAGGGAATAGTTTGAGGAGAATTAAGACAGTGTGTGTTTTACAGTAATAAATTTAAAAAAATTTAAATATTGGTTGTATTTTTCAGTCACACTGCATATTTCCTTTAGGTAAATTCTTGGAAGTGGAGTTATTTGAGATTTTTTTTAAGTATAAAAGAAAAATGCGCATTATTTTACTTTCCCATGCAAATAGTCTTTAGCATTTTGGTGTATTTTTGTCTGTTTCTATAAACTTTATGAGATTGTAAGGTGCTTTTAAAACAAGATTTTGCTATCTGTTAGGTTATCAGATGGTTAGCAGGGTAAGGAACTTATACTATGATACATTTTTAGACTTTGGTATGGGATAATGAATATGGCCATTGCTACGTACTACTTCTATCAGTAGAGGAATGAGATAGCATTCTTTTGAGATTTAAAAAAGAAAATGCTACTCTGGAATGTGGAATACTACCCATCATGAACAAGATACGCAACTTTACTAATTATTTAAATATAGACATGGATGCATAATGACATAAGATTTTAGCTTTGTTTCTTTCCTGATTCATTGTCACAGGCTGAAGGTTAGTAATAAATGGTAACAACTTAAATTATATTAAATGTTGACCCATCATGGCAAAAATGAGACTTGAAGAGGTGTTGCTGAACACAGACTCTATTCAGTTGGTCATTTAAAAATTTTCATGCTGTTTTAGTAAAGAAATCTTTAAACTTTGTCAGTGAGATTTGATTTAAAAATCTCAGTAATTAGATATACTTTAAGAAGTTAATGGTTACCTCTTCTCTTGTTCTATACAGTTGTTAAACTATAGTTGAAATGCCTCTTTGACATTCACTTTGGTTTGTTGCTTTGGATTTGCTAGCTTCCCATGGGAGGTGATCACATTCATTGTTAATTTCAGTTTGATAGAAGAGTACTATTTGTGAAGAATGAGATCTCCCATGTGTCTGCTATAAGCTTGGGAACACTGGAATGTGACAACCCTCAATAAGCTCTTGATGTAGTAACAGTAATAAGCCCTATGATTCATAGCTCTTTTCATTATGGATTGGTAAAATCATTTGTTTCACTTTTAAATTTCACCTTCTATAGTGACGTGTTGTGTAGGTCAGCATTAGACATGGTATGATTCTAAATAAAATAATGTTAAAATACCCTGATTTATTTCAACTAGTTGTACTTTTTTTGTTTGTTTCTTTGTTGTGAGACAGGGTTTCACTATGCAGTTCAGGCTGGCCTTGAACTCATTTTGTCACCCAGGCTGGCCTCAAACTTGTATAGATCCTGCTGCCTCGGCCTCCCGAGTGCTAGGATTACAGTATGTGCTGTCATACCCAGCTAGTTGCACTTTCTTATATTTTTAGTCCCTCAGGATTTTGTCAGAGGTACGATGTTGACATTGTTGCATGGAGTCACATTAATATTGTGTCAGGTAAGACTTGCTCAGAGAATTGGAAACACCATGACTGTTCTAAAGGATATATGAGAGGGATTAATCTTATGTGATATAGGAAGTGATTAAACTTCCTTTGTGTGTGTTGTCTGTGTGCCTGGCACTGGGCCTGAAGTTAGCAGAGCTAGTGGGTGGGAAGAGATGATGGATATGGAATAAAGAAAGGAAGGGCAAACTACTTCCTATGAAGAAGAATTTGTTTCTCACTAAAACGAGGATTAGTCTCTCATTGTTGCTAATCTAATTTCCATGATGGAGGAGATCTGTACTTTACCATGTCCTTGTGCACAGCCTGACACAGGGTTTAGAGAGCTGGAGGAAGGGGGAGCCAGTGTGGACCCCACTGTTATCCCAGGGTTCTTCAGCAGCAGTTGGAGTTGCCAGTGAGGTCAGCAGCTCTCATCCTGCGCTGCCTTCCTTAATACAGAAACTATGTCTGCTACTTCTCTCCTGCCTTCCAAATCTCTGAGAGAGTTCTTTTGTGTAACCCTAATCTGGAACTCTGTAGGGATGAGCATCCTGGGAAACGTAGTCCTAGCCAGCTAAGTTATCATAGCACAGAACCACCCGCCTCCACCTTGTGTGTGCTTGGCACCTGTGCATCCATTTTTAATCGTATTTAACTTCCAGATAAAGGCAATGGCAAGATCACGCTTCTGCTTATGTGTAACTATCCCTTGTACAATCAGGTACATACTCATTTTCTCCCCAGAGGGGGATAGATCTTGTCATTGATCTTTGACTGATGCTTATTCCTGTGTTTGCTGAATCATTTTTCTTGATAACCTTGAAATTTAAATCTTCACACTGTGTGGTTATTTTCCCATAATGTAAAATTAGAAAATACACACCCCAAGTAGCAGAACCCATACACTGATGGCCTGGCCCGTAAGCGAGGGCTACTATGGGTATAAAAGGTCAAGTGGAAGCCAGCAAAGTTGCCTTTATCTACCAACACACTACACTACATGGCTGCATTCTGTAGGGTTTACAGAGATTTGTTGTTCTCCTCAAAAACTTGAACGGACGCATCTCCACTCAACTGGTGTTGCCTGTGAAGAAGATAAATAGATCCTAGAGGTGAACAGAGAATTATAGGAAAATCAACAAGGTTGTCGCTCCAAAAGTAAACGCTGTTTCATGTGTGATTTCCTTTATGAACACAACACATCCCCTAACGTGTCATGGCTGTTCGTCTGGTAAAGGCTTTACTCCCTATACCTTTACAACTGTTGCAAAGACCACCCGAGGAGGTTTGCAGGGCCAGCAGTATGCCTTCACAACCCCATCTCAGAGCTTCACCGACACTTCAGTCATACTCTAATCTGCAAGGAACCTGACTGTCTCTTGATTCCAGCAGACTTCACCTGGCTCACTGCATTGATGACATCAGGCTTATCTGACTTGCTGAGCAAGCAACAGCAGGAGCAGCCACTCTGCACAAATCTGTTATGACATAGACGTGTCAGAGAGGGAAAATCAGTTCCATAAAATTCAGAGGCTTGCTACTCTGGTGAAATTTCTAGAAGCCAAAGGGTGTGGGACAGGTTGAAACATCCTTTCAAGGTGAAGGGCAAGTTTCCACAAGTGCCCTTCCTTATTCCTAAGAAAGGAATATAAAACCCCGTGAGATTATTTGGATTTGAGAAGCAACAAAATACGTCATTTGCCAAGTCACTCAAGAGGCTGCTCGTTCTGAGTCAGGCCCTGAAACAGAGGCACTGCCGCTATACCATCCTTTCTTACCACAGAGCAGATGTCCAGCAGACCCAGAGGTGATGAAAAGTTCTGTGATGGGTAGGGATGTGAGATGGCACCTCTGGTGTACAGATGAGTCACAACACAGGATCAGGCTTGGGGGCAAAGCTATGCTGCACTCTACAGATAACAACTATACTCCTTTTAGAAACAACTGGCTTGCTCCTGAGTCTCACCAAACAGTAAATTACCACGTGAGAGAGGTTGAGAATTCAATTCATATTGCAATTCATTGTAGGGTTTAGATTTAGGATTGAGTTTTCAGAAATCTTGGCCCTGTCGTTTTAGGCAATAGAAGTTTCATTCAGGACAACCATAGAAACTTTAAGGTCCCTTAATACAGATTATGCATTTTCTCCTCAGATTCTCTGCATACATAGAAGCAACCAGACAGCTCCATAATGTTCACTGAAATGTTCTGTAACAGCACACATTTGATCACCTAGAGCCTTGCCTTCCCTACAAAACCTGATTTACTGATGTCTGTAGAATATTATCGAGATACCTTTTCCTGCTGCATGCCATGTAACAGCTGTGTCCCCCTTACCGGTGGAGAAAGGGTCTTTAATGCTCTTAAATTTAATCAGGTCACAGAGTCAATTTGAAGTGGCCCAACAGCAGTTCAGAGATCCCATTAGATTTCTGTGGTAAAGATCAGAATTCTTATGATACTTAGGTGGTACTTAGGGTTTACTCCGATAAGATGGTTTATGAAGAATATTACAAAGGGTTTTTTCGAGGGATTAGTCCTTACGTGATCATGGAGCTGGTTAGGTAGCCATCTCTGGTCAACAGCAGCAGCAGTGAGCAAGACTTATGTCAGGTATGGATGAGCTCCCCTGTGAGATGAACTGGAACCCACAGGGACAAGCTGCATCAAATGGAGACAAGGCGGCACCCACTGGTTCCTCACTGGGACTTGGGTCAGTGTGTCATCCTTTCCTGAGGGCTCTGACTTCCAGCATTGTGGGGTCCTGTTGAGGAACTGGTACCTCTGATGCAGAAATTACTAACAAACCTAACTAAAGATTCAGAGAAGCCAAGAAGCTGTGGGCTAACTTGCTGCCCCAAGGAGAGTGAGCAGGGGCTGCAGGAACTGGTTTCTGCCCCATTGCAGCAAGGTGAACCGATAGATTTCTGCCAGTGAGCATGAGCTGCAGTCGTATCTGACTGTGTGCCAGTCATCCCCATGGAAACGTGGCTGCTGCCTCAGTTCCACCTTTTCCATCATTCAGGGTTTACTTGTGGCCGCACGCAGCCCAGAACCGTGCGGAGCAGTGAATTCGGGCAGGGGGTACACCACAAAGCCACCACGATATCCTATGTTAAGTCCACCGGTAAGAGTTCATCTTAGGAAGAGCCATCGTGACTGATTAGCATAGGCAACTGTGTTAGAATGCACCAGCCTGTAATGTTCCTTGCTTCCACTGTTGTCAAAATGAATCTCAGTGTGACTTTAATACTTGGGTTGATTAGGATCGTGTACTGAGGCTTTTTTAAGTTAGTTCTCATGACGTTGTAACATCAGCCCCAGGAGCACAGACTTTGTTTCCTTGTTACATCATCTTATTAATAATTAGCAACTTCTTTCCTTGACACCATAATGGGCAGAATATAAATGTGTTCGTGGAACGGTAGCTAAGTAATTAGGGGGGCTGATTTCATTTTGCTTCACAGTCCGATCACCTTGTTTAAATGAGTTGGGAGATCGTTGGACCACTGCTCTGTGACATAATAAAAACAGTAACTATGATTTATTAAATTTTTAACTCAATACTTTGTCAAGTGCTATCAGTATGTTAGCACACTTAACTTTTGCTAGTATTGTGAAAGTTAGGTACTGCCCGCATTTTATAAGATCAGAAACAGAGAGGTGAGTATCTGGCCTGAGATCACTCAGCAAGTAAAAGGTGAACCTGAGATTGCCTGTGTACCTCCAAAATATATAGTCTTTATCACACCACTAAACTACTGTGTTTCTGTGGCAAAGAATATCAAGCCATCGCTAGGAAACTCAAAATTGTGACTTACCCTGGGCAGTCATGGTCTCTCCTCCATGCCCTGCAGCTCTAACAGAGGAACTGGATTCTGTGACCAGTGAACTGCATGCAGTAGATGTGCAAATTCAAGAACTTACAGAGAGGCAGCAGGAGCTGCTTCAGAAAAAATCAGCCCTAACAAAGAAAATAAAGCAGTGTTTAGAGAATTCAGATGCTGGGGCCAGCAGAGAGTGTGATTCTTCACCAGCGGCTTGGAATAAAGAAGGTTTGCTTTTTATTTTTTCTCGGCTAGTTTTGTGTGTTCTCTCTGTTTTAAGAAACTAGAATTTAGATCACTTTGCATGGGTCTGTGCTTTCTAGTAGGTTAGGAGGTGAAACTGCCGTTCCTTCATGGGAGTAGAAAATGTGGAGGCCGCCCATTCTTTGCCCATATTCTGTAATCTGTAAATTGAGTATTTATTATTCGGGCTTTATTTTTTTCCAAAAGGGGTTTTAACAGCGTTGATCAATGCTTGCAAGATAAGATATTTACTGCAACTAAATTTTCTAAGTTTTAAGTAAAACAACAACAACAACAACAGCCCCAAATTATTCACACACCTTGCCAAAGTCTTGCTTATTTTCCCACCATGGTTAACAAACCATTCTTGATTAATTCAGAATCTTTAATGCAGCATTATGTTTACATTTATTGTAACAGGATACGATAACTCTGAAAGGAGTTGTGCTTTTTGGAGAGTATTTTCCTCAGTGACTGAGTTTTAAACACAAGATAGTTACACCAAAAACTCCAGATATTGGTTAAGATAATTTAGGTTTTTATGATACTAGACATTTCCTGATCAACCATTCAGGTTATTCAGATACCTGACTGGACACCTTCCTCTTCTGTGTGGGTGAATTTTTAACTGGCAAATGTTTCCTTTTTTATGTTCTGTTTCTTTACATTTTCTTCTTTTTTTTTTTTTTTTGGTACCGGAAATCGAACTCAGGACATTGTGCTTTCTAGGCAGGCACTTATGCCACTGAGCTATATCCCCGGCTATTCTGTTTCTTAATATATCATTTAATTTGCTTTTGGTTTACTGAACTTAGTGAGTTGCACTAACCTCATAATTATTATTACCAAAATTTAGGGGCTGGGGATATAGCTCAGTGGAATAAGCGCTTGCCTAGCAAGCGCAGGGTCCTGAGTTCGATCCCCAGTACCGCAAAAATAAATAAATAAATAAATAAATAAAACAAAATTTAAGGATTTGTCAATATTAAACATCTTAAATATGTGTGTCTGAGTTTTGTATGCTATAAAAGCAGTCAGTCATGTTTGTGTCTCACTTGTGATCCTAGTAGTTCCAATATTTTTAGCTTGTGTTTTCTCTCTAGATTTTCCATGGTCTGATAAGATTAAAGATGTTTTGCAAAACGTCTTCAAACTGCAGAAGTTCAGACCACTTCAGCTTGAAACTATTAATGTAACAATGGCTGGCGAGGAGATATTTCTTGTTATGCCCACAGGAGGTGGGAAGAGCTTATGTTACCAGTTACCAGCGTTATGTTCAGACGGTATGTATTCATAAGAGGGACTTCCTGAAATGATTTTTCTAACATTTTAAAATCCTTTTCTAAACACATTCCCAATTTAACGTGTAAAAATCAAGTGCCTTTTTGTTTTGTTTTTCTCTATATTAATAGAGGTTGCATACAGAAATAGGTTATACTGGAGAAAGAACTTACTTAGAAATGCAGATAAAGAGAAGATGAGTAATTCAGTTTGGAACATATAAATATACGGTGCCTCTCAGACATCCAGTTGGTACTCCCCTGGGAATGAAGAAGGTTTGGTTTCACGCTTGGGTGTGAGAGATCTAAGTTAGATGACTTGGGGGCTGTTAGTGTGAAGATGGCTTTAGAGCCATGAGAGGGAAGTATTTCATTTTTTCTGTTAGCCAGGTAGCAGTGGTTTGGAAGTGAGTAAGAGTTAAGGGGGGAGCTGGTCAGTGTGGTGCGCTCTTTGGAAACGAATGAGAAAGAAGAGAAAGTATTGTAAATTAACTGCTGTTTGGGGTCTTATAAGAAAATGCCTTAAGGGCTGGGGATATAGCTCAGTGGAATAAGTGCTTGCCTGGCAAGCACAAGGTCCTGAGTTCAATCCCCAGTACCGCCAAAAAAAAAAAAAAGAAAATGCCTTAGACTGGGTATCTTGTAAGCAACAGCAGGTTAGTGCTCACAATTTTGGCATCGGGGAAGTCCAAGATGAAGGACCAGTGCATTTGGTGTGTAGTAAGGTCCTTTTTGAGATGGCATCTTTGGGCTGCATCTTCACAGAAAGGGCTCCCTTCCACCTCTTACAAGGATGTTAATCATATTCCTAAAGGGCCTGACTCATGACCTAATCATGTTCCAAAGGCCTTGCCTTTTAGTACTGTCCCATTAGGAATTTGGTTCCAGCCAACCAAATTGGGGGATGGACACCAACACTCAGACCATAGAAAATATCTAGGGTTTTTTGAAAGGTGAGAAAGATTTGACCATGTTAAGTGTAAAGGGTAAAATGTCAGAAATGAGAGAGAAGGTGAAAATACAGAAGAGACAATAATTGAGTGGCCAGAATCCCTGGTAAGTTCATAATTTGTATATGTATTTTTAAATATCAGTCTTCTGTCAGGTTATTATAAGGAACAAACTACACAAATGTAAAGCCATATAATTTTTACAATTTCGAATATATCTTATAATTATAAACAATCTCAGTTATGAGAGAGGGACATATTATTATCTTCAGTCAAATTGTTTGCATATTTCTACTTAGCCTAAATTAGTATGGCACAAACAGGAGAGTACTCATGCAATGAACATTCTTAATTATACAGTCGGTTGTTTTCGTTTGGAAAAGTTTGGGATAATTTTTTCTTGATGTGACTGTTTACTATTTGCCCTGATTTCTATTAATTTACCAAGAGTACAAATAATGATTTTAAAAATGAGAGTGAATTAATCACTAAAATGTTTAAATCTATGTTTATTTTTATAGGACTGAATAAGGATAGAAAGTTCTGTTTAGTCTTATTAGCTTACACTCATCTTGTATCTTGGTTGCCTCCTCATTACTGGGACAAAATATATGGCAGCCACAGATTGATTAATTAATTACTTTTACTTTAAAGGGAAAAGAATAAAAATAGTGACAAAAAGCAACACAAAACAAAAAGATACAGAATTTCAAAACAAGATGATAGGAAGTCAACAGTAGTTGTTGTATTACTTATTGTTATCTTTGAAGTAGTCGCTCAAGATTACCAGATATATGTATGCAAGATTGATCAAACGATTAACCATTAACTATTCTTTTCAATAAACCAACAGAAATTAGTAGTACAATTATCTTAGGTGTGTGTGTATGTGTGTGTGTGTGTGTGTGTGTGTGTGTGTGTGTGTGTGTATTCCCTTCTTTCTTTTCTCTTTTCCATCGTCCCAGTTATTCTTTCCCATTGAGCAGTTTCTTTCCCTTTAACAGTATCTTTTGTCCCTTTCAGATTTTATTTACTCTTCCAGGTTCTTATACTAGGGAGATAATATGGTGTTTACACATGTGGGTCGTGATTTAGTTCACTTACGAGTATGGTCTCAAGTTGCATCTATTTACCTATAAAAGCCTCTAGTTTATTTTTCTTTATAGCTGAGTAATACTCCATTGTATAAAAATACCAAATCTGTTTTATCCATTCCTTAGTTGATGAGCATTTGGGTTGTTTCCAAGATTGTGCTATGGCAAATTGTGCTGCTAGAAACATGGGTGCGCATATATCACTGTGGTATGTTTTTAATTCTTCTGGGAAAATACCCACAAGGCAATAGCTGGGTTAAATGGACCTCTAATCCTAATATTTTGAGGAATCTCCAGACTGATTTACAGAGTGGTTGCCCCGGTCTGCATTGCCACCAATAGTGGAGAAGGGTTGTATTTTCCCCACGGCCCCTCCAGCATTTGTTACTGGGTGATGACTTGATGCCAGCCATTCTTACTGGGGTGAGATGAAGTCTCAAGAGTTGTTTTAATTTGCATCTGTTGAATGACCAATGATGTTGGACATTTTTTCGTGTATTTATTTGCCATTTGTATTTCTTCATCTGAGAATTGCGTATTCATCTCAAATGGCATCCACAGATCAAAGGAAGAAAGGTTATTTTACCTTATAGTCGGCGGAGGTTTCAGTCCCAGGGCAGGGTGGTAGGGGATAGGGGCACGGGAAGAGAAGCAGGCCATGCAGGGCAGGCAGCAGACAGTGACCCTTCCTCTGCCTTTTCTTCCATCCAGGCTGTAAGCCTGTTAGTTGGCGCCGCCCACACCTGGGTGGGCCTTCGCCTTATCCACACCTAGAACTGTATTGAACCAGTCAGTGCACTAACTCAGTTATTTTGCACCTTTAATCCGTATTCACACACCCTAGATCTGGCTACCTCTGAAAAAACACACATATGAGTGTATGAGGCTTTGGGGGGACATCTAAAGACAAGCCAAAGACACCTTTTTTGTCACTTACTCATGTATTTTTCGAGACAGTGTCTTACTATGTAGTTCAGCCTAGCCTTGAACTCACTGTAGCCCAGGCTAGCCTTGAACTCATGGCAACCCTCCTGCCTCAGCCTCCATGCCTAGCTCATTTATTTGTATCCATCACTTATATTAGTGAGAGTAAGAAATAGGTAGTATATTGTTAAAACTGCATTGAAAATTTTCTGAATTGTGTAATTCTGAATTGTAACTTGAGTAATTCCTACAGGTTACAGTAAAGAAGGTGAATGGTCACGGCCCTTTCTGTTGGTGGTATGAAGTATAAGGTCGATTCTTCTTCTTTTTAGGTTTTACCCTTGTGATTTGCCCGTTGATCTCTCTTATGGAAGACCAATTAATGGTTTTAAAGCAATTAGGAATTTCAGCCACCATGTTAAATGCTGCTAGTTCTAAGGTATGAATTGTTTTATTTTTCTTTTTTAAAAATTTAAGCTCTTGACTGAAATAGTCATAGCTGCAATTGAGTTGCCTATAAAATCATGAACTGTTAAGGATTTATATCAGGAGTTACAAATTACTCTGCATGGGCCAGGTTGAGGCCACTGCCTATTTTTGTATGACCCATAAGCTACGAATGGTTTTTATGTTTTTAAATGGGTAAAAGTAATGCTTAAAGGTGTAGTATTCTGTGAAATGTGAACCCGTATAGATGCTATGGGAACACAGCCATGCTCTTCACT
The DNA here is from genome assembly GCA_004027595.1 of Dinomys branickii. NCBI lineage: Eukaryota > Metazoa > Chordata > Mammalia > Rodentia > Dinomyidae > Dinomys > Dinomys branickii. The sequence goes on along the minus strand of PVLD010006164.1, from coordinate 35,445 downwards.
GTCGCCTGTTGCTGCTTTCGTACCATAATGGCAGAGTGAGAGGTGAGAGAGACCTTACGGCCCACAGAACATAGTGTTTTTTATCTGGCACTGTATGGGGAACATTTGCCTATATATTTTGTATTGTCTTTTAAAAGAGAAAAGAAGGCCAGGTATGATGGTGCATGTCTGTAGTCCCAGCACTTGAGAGACTAAGGCACGGGGTTGCCACAAGCTCAAGGTCATATCGAGTTGCAGGCTAGCCTGAACTACTTAGTAAGATCCTGTCTAAAAAAAAAAAAAAAAATTAAAATAGAATGGAAGAATCTCAAATTGCATAGTCTAGTTAAATATGAAAAATGAATTACACAAAGGCACACTATACTCATGAGAATTCTGTTGTTTGGGAATGGACTGTCTCACCCTTATGTGTGGAATGGAGCATTTTGCAGCTAGTTTTCTTTTTTAAAAGGATAAAGAAGGTCAGACATAGTGGTATACACCTGTAATTCCCACACTCAGGAGGCTGAGGCAGGAGGATCGCCACGAGTTCAAGGCCAGCCTGAACTACATAGTGAGAACTTGTCTCAAAAAGCCAAAAAAAGATAAAGAAAATGCAAAATGTATTGCATGTTTCAGGCATGAGAGTAGTAGGCTATTGCTCAGCACTTCTTTCTCAAAGAGTGTATTATTGAACCTTCAACGGTGCACCCAAGTGTAAAAACCATGTGCCCATGACTCCCATTAAAGTGTGAATATATGGCCAAGCTTTTTTCATCTGTATTCACCAGTTTTCCCTGCTCTATTCCTCTTGGTTTATTTATCTCAAACAAATGGTGTTTCCTATTTGTTTCTTTTTTTTGGCAGTACCAGGGATTGAACTCAAGACCTTGTGCTTGCCAGGCAAGTGCTTATTCCACTGAGCTATATCCCCAGCACCTGTGTTTCCTATTTTAATTGTAAATTCTTCAGTGTGTATCTCTTAATTTAAAGAAAAACGATGAGTGCAGTGCTCTTCTTGTTATATCTAAAACACCTTAATATCAATCAGTTCCTTAAAATTAAAACATCAATTAAAAGTAACTTTAAGACAGCTTTGTCTCATCATCACTATTATTGTTACTTTAAAATTAAGGTTAGGATAATATATTGTATGTTGTTCATGTAGCCGTAGATTTCCCTAATCTCTTTTTTTGTTTTCTTAATATAAATTGTTGAACAAACCAGGTAAATTTTCTGGTAGCTTTCTACATTCTGGATTTTCTTGATTGCATCTTTGTGATATTGTTTATAAGTCAGATCTAGTAACTTTCTTTTTATATAATTCTCTTGGTTACTTTTCTCTCGTTGCTGAGACAAAATACCCAACACCCAAAATGAAGGAAGGAAAAGTTTATTTAGCTTACAGTTTGTGGAGGTTTCAGTCCATACTTGGCTGCTCAGAGGCAGAGTAGCACATGGCAGAAGGCAAACGCTCCCAGCAGCAGAGCACAGCAAAAACAACCAGAGCAAAAGGGAGGAATGGCTGCAAGCAGCCTCTTTCCTTCCCCTACATTGTAAACAGGCTACCCCCACCCAGGGGGCCTGTAGCTCTCACAGTCTCCATGCCTTCCTCTTCCACAGGCTCAGGATGTGTACAAAATAAGCACCCTGGCTTCCTGCTGTCACTCAGCCAAACTTCTAGACTCCTCAAGTTGACACAATGTATCGACCATAACAATAAGCTTTTTTAAAAAATTTTTTGCAAATTACCATGCAGTCTTCCTGCGGCATCACTCAGAGATACATAACACCTGGTTCCTTTGTGTGAGGTTAAGCATGATCCATATGTTCAGGTGATGACTGCCTGGTGTATCCTTACCAGCTTTTCAGCTAGTGGCTTCAGCAGCCACTAATAATGCCAACCTTGGGGCCGTGATTTCATTAGGAAGATGCACAGTGATGGTATTTAATTTTACCCCTCCTTGGGTTCGTGTATTAATCACAATTATTCTTTAAAGATGTCCCTTCTCATTAACTCTGCAAGGTGAAAAATGCTTGATTCTTTTCCTTTGCTTGCACTACCTACAGCCGGTCAATACAGTCTTTGGTTTCTTTTCCCCCCAGGTATCACTATAAATTTAAAAAGAATTTAAACATATTTGCTGCATTTTAATGTATATTTTTAATGCTGACGTGGTTTCATTTCTAGGTCGTGAGAACCTCTGTAAGTTGGCTCCTGAATCTTTTTCTTCGACGTGGTCACTTTTGACTCCTTGCTTTCTTTGAGATAACCCATTATAGTTTGTGCATTTCTTGCCCATGTCTGGAATCAGCAATATCTCCAAAACTCCTTGGTTCCTTCATTTTCCTGTATGTTTTTGGCTGAATTTAAGCTCATGTCACTGTATTTCTGACTGCTTTCTACTCCTGTTCTGCTCCCTGATTCAGTGGAATGCATCTGGGGGGACGTTGCCTTTGTTTGTACTGTACTTTCTTCAAATTGAAGAAGAAAGTAACAGTAATAGGAAGCAACTTAGCAAGTTGCAGCAAGTTACAAGTTCGTGCTGTCACTAGTGCTTGAAAGTCGGAAACATCAGAAAATGAACATATGTCCTAGAGTATCTATAGGAGTTAACAAGGCACTTTTTCACTGGAACAAACAAAGCCTGTCCCATTCATTATTGGTTTTATTATACTTTTGGGTCCTACTAAATTAGAAGGAAAAAATAACAGCGGTTGTGCTAAATGTTCCGTAAAATGATACCAGAGCACTAAGGTTCTTGGCACAGGAGGTAAAACACCTTTTACCTTCAGCTCTGTGCTGTATCTCTGCGCCAAAGGTAAAGTAACTTTTCCCTTGTAGATTATTTATTGTATATATAATACGTTTTACATTAGAAAACCTTAATGTAATTTTATACTGCATAAAATCCTATGGTTTTTATATTTAAATAGAGATTATAAGGAGATTTGATAGCATTAGCATTTGATAGCAACAGATAGTATCTGTTCACAGATACATGAAGTGATTATAAATATAATGTGAAGATTAATAAAACCCACCTTTATAATCATCTTTATAATCATATCTGTAGTACTTGGCTCACATTTTAGAAACGATTATGTATAACTTAAAATTATGCCTTTAGAGAATAAATGCTCCTTACTGGGATATACTTTCACATTCATTTTTTTGTTCTCTTTTTTGCGAAGTGAAATTATTCTTTTCTTATCAACACTTTGGATGTAAGTAAATCATTAGACTGCTGTTCGCACAGCTGCCGTGAAGTTTAGGGCATGCTTTCAGTTTTAATGAACCAAACATCTGCTTCTAGAAGAGCCCCAGGCTGTCACTTCTGGGTAATGAATGTCTTCATTTTCCACTTAGTATTGGCGTCTGCTTGCATAATTCTACTCTAATTGTGTCCGTCTTGCCTTTTAATAGGAGCATGTGAAATGGGTTCATGCTGAAATGGTAAATAAAAACTCCAAGTTAAAGCTAATTTATGTGACTCCGGAGAAAATTGCGAAAAGCAAAATGTTTATGTCAAGACTAGAGAAAGCCTATGAGGCGAGGAGATTCACCCGGATTGCGGTGGATGAAGTGCACTGCTGCAGTCAGTGGGGCCATGATTTCCGGCCTGGTATGTACGCGTCATCTAGAAACCCCTGGGTGTTCGGGACTGTGCTCTTAACTCAGTGCGCGGGAAATCTCTGCTTCCATTAAAATTACCTCTCAGTGGGGCCGGGGATATAGCTCAGCGGCATAAGCACCTGCCTGGCAAGCCTGAGGTCATGAGTTTGATTCCCTGGTACCTAAAAAAAAAATTACCTCTCACATGGGGATTACTCATTTGCCCTTGTCTTAATGAGAGAGAGGCCAAGAGGCAGAATGTTCAATCTCCTCACTTCTTACTGCACCAGTCTGGTTGTCTCTGTCTTCTGAAGCATATGTTTACTAGCCAGCGTTACATATCTCTGTGCCATTTATTGCCTGTCAGTATTTTGTCACATTTGTTGAGGAATTGGCATCTACTCCTTATTTATCATTTTGAGTGCTTTAGCGTTCCTTCTGACTCGTCACTGTCGGAGTTCTATGAGATATTGCAGTAACTTCCTTCACTTTACCCTCTCTCTCTCTGTCTCTCTCTCTCTCATTGTCGGACCTCCCAGCCCGCCACCTCTGCCTCTACTCCTTCCTGAATTCACTGCGTTGTTCCTGCCCGCAGCACTGTACGGAACGAGGTCCCCAGTGGCCGCACTCCCAGGACCTCCTGCATCCTGGCCTAGCCCTCTGTCAGCCCCCCACCGAGCCCCAGCGTTGCCCACTCCTCCCTCTGCCCTCGCCACCTTCCGCCCCTGCGCACTGCCTGGAACACTACTGAGTTTCTTCCCCTTCCTCCTTAAATACCCGTGTCAGGCAGGACTCCGACTGCAGTCTTTACCTTTCCTTACATTTCTTCGGGGATAGTGAGCTTGTGGTCTGAAAACTGAATTTCCAGTGTTTTGAATTATTTGGGCCCAACTCTGATTTAGATGCTAACGGCTGGATGCATGGCCTCATTTTCACTGCGAACCCCACTGTCGTACCCACGCAGTTCTCCACAGAGTTCTTACCTTGCGACCATTGGAGAGTTGGGCTTTTGACCCTGACGTCATATTTCAACCTGAGCGATCTGGTTACTTACAATTATCACCCTGGCTTCTGTGTTACCATGGCTTACATTATCTGCATGGTTCTGCTGACATGTGGTAATACATTCTTCCCAGACCTAATTATCTTCTAAAATTCAAATTTATCTTCCAGTTATTTGGTGAATGCATATATAACTTAGATCACCAAAGCTAAATTCCTCCCTAAAGACATACTCTTTCTCCCTCTGCTGCATGGGGGGTGACTGTGTGCCCCACTGCGCTGCCGGGCGTCCTCACCAAGAACTTCGGGCTTCGCTCCCCTTCTCTTGAGGCCTTCTGTTTTTTCCCTCTTCTCCCAAGCAGTTTCTTTTTTCACCTCTTGTACCTTAGGAAAATCATTCAAGCACACATATGCTTAAGCCAAAACTTCAGTAGTTCACGCAGTTTCTCAGTTTCTGTGGGGCTTGATTTCAGGATCCTAGCGTATTCCAGAATCCACGGGTGCCGGGTCTTACCGAGGCTTAGAGCAAGAACGTCCTGCAGAGGCCTCCTATGTTCACAGCAGGGCTTTTTAGCGTGGTTGAGTCCTGGGGACGAGAGAGCAGACTTGCTGCTGGGAGGTGGGTCTGGTCAGAAGAGGAGGATCTCCTGGGGTGTGACTGGGAAGGGTCCTTCTCCCTTCCATGCTCCGTCCTTCAGGTTTTGCCTCCTGGCTGCTGTGGTATGAGCACGTCTCCTCTGCGGCGCCCCTCTGCCATGCAAATTCTGCTTGGAAGTGGGAGCTGTAATGTGGCACAGTATTTATACACACGCCGTGCAATCCTCCTATGTGCTTTAGATCATCTATAGATTGCTTATAATGCACAGTACGATACAAATGCTATGTAAGGAGTTGTACTATGTTGTTTAGGGGTTAATGGCAAGGAAAAGTCCTGTGCATGTTTCGTACAGATGCAGCTTTTCCCAAATATGTTTGCTGAGCAGTTCATATGCAATCTGTGGATGAGGAGGACTGACTATATGTGTGTCTCTCAGGACCCGGTGAGGAGACAGAAACCATTTTAGTTATTTGAACACACATAATTTTACATAGAATTGTTGGCTGGCTGTGGTAGCGTATGCCTACCATCCCGACTACTGGGGAGACTGAGGCAGAAGGATTGTAAGTTTGAGGCTAGCCTTTGTAACTTGGTAAGACTTTTTCCTCAAAAAAATTTCTGAAAAGCAGAAGATTTGGCTTAGTGCTAGACTGCTTGCCTGGCATGGAGAAGACCCTAGTTCAGTCTTCCAAAACAGGGGAACAAAAGGTTAAGTAAAAACTTATCAGGTAGATAATTATTATGTGAAAAGGTCAAAGATATTGTAGAAGTACAAACTAGAAGAAGCAGCTGTAATTTATAAGGTTAGAGGAATAGGAAGAAAAGACTGGCAATACAAAGGAAATAAAACTTAGAAACTTAGAGCAGGTGCCTGGGGGAACTGGCACTCAGACCCTGAGGAGGCAGAGCTCCTTGGTCACTAGAGGCACTTGTGGAGGCAGAGACCCAGTGGACCCATGATAAAGATGCGTCTTCAAGACCGGAAACGCTGCCGGTTGGGCTCAGCGGCTGCTGAAGCCAGATGGTGCTGCTGCCAGTTAACGAAGCCTGGCTGCGGGGACACCCATGCGACCCTGAGCACGCCCATAGCAAGCAGTGAGCAGCCTTGTGCGTGTCCTCTAGGTCATCTGGAAAAGCTGACCTGTCACGTGCAGAGTACAGAAAGGTTGGGTTGGAGCAGATTAAAGTAACGGAGGAGGTCACATGTCATCCTTGACTTATCCCATCTCTTCATGTCCCACCCGCCACTAAGTCCTGACAGCGCCACCTCTGCAATGAATCTCAGCTGTGTCCGTTTCTCATTGTGCTGTCTGGTCTCTTGAGTCGGACTAGGCTCCTTTCCACTGGTCTCCTGTGATAATTCTTTAACTAGTCTGGTTCCAGTCTTACGCTTTGACAGCTTATTCTCCATATAGCCACCAAAGTGATCTTTCCAAATCCAAGTCAAATTATGCTACTTCCTACCTAAACTACCTAACAGGTTCTCTGTGTACGTAGAATAAAATTCAGAATTCTCAACTGGGCGCCATTAGGCTGTGTGTGATTAGCTTCTGTCTGTGTACCTAATTTCCTATTCTCCCCTCTCTCATGGGGGCTTCACACTGCGAGCAGTTGTCACTGTGGTAATAGACCATTTAATGGCTTGCTCTTTCTATGTGTGGTTTCTCTGCAGTGCCTAGAGACATGCTTGGCCAACGTTTATCCGTTCCTGAATAGATTTGCACAGGACTCATTTCCTCCCTTTTGCACACTGCCCCTGCCACCTCCATATCCTAATAGTCCCTAGGATCCATGAGGTTCAAGTTCACGTAGTTCTCCTCTCTTTCTGACCCATGGAATCCTGACTTATTTCATATTTTCTATTATTTTTTCTGCTGTTTTTAAACTGGTCTCCCTTTGTCCAGTCTTTTGTCTGTTATAGCCTGTCCCTGGCACTGCCTCCAAAAGTTGATTTTGGAAACATGAATCTATTTATGTCTTTTGTCTGACTTGAAAATTACATGACAACTCTTCACATCCTAAGTCCTAGCTTCTTAGAATCGACTGACTGTGTTGTTCATTGCTTTACTTCTTTTTGCTTGCTGTGCAACAGTATCAGGGTTGAGGCAGGGAAACAGTATTGCTGGGAATGCTACGGGACACTGTATGATTCAGCCTTGCTGTTGCTGTGATACAGCACCTAACGTAAACAAATTAAAGTAGAAGTGGTTTATTGTGGTTCACAGTTTCCAAGGTTTCAGTCCATGGTCAGGTAGCTCTAAGTCAAAAACATGGCACAGCTGTCAACTTATAGCATCTGGCATGCAGAGAACAGAGCAAGAGCCCAGAAGGGAAAGGGCCAGGGACCATATTCCTTAAGGCCACACTCCCATGACCCACCCAGAGATACCCAAAAGTATGCTTTGCTAAGCTTTACTAAGCTTGTCTTTCAGGTCAGTCGAGTTAACCATGAAGATTAACCATCACAGAGATTTACTGTAGGAAGCAGACTTTGCATAATTATGAGAGAAACTGGAGAAGTCTGAAGGATTAGAGAGAAGTCACTGACTAATCCCAAAGCAGTGATGCAGGAGAATAAACCCAACTTGTAGGGGACTCTGCAACTGGAATATCAGTACCAATGGAGACCACAAAGGGTAATCTTGTGGAAGGGTCTCTGTTACTGATTTAGCTAAGTAGTTGTCACTGCTCTGGGCCTGCTGGTAAGCATCTGATGGAGCTGGTGTTGATTGTGAAGACTGTAGTTACGAGGAAAAGCCCAGTGAGGAGTAGAAAAGAACTAGGCTGAGCTGTAACTGGCTGCGCAGGAACTGGCTGGGCACTTGTGCATCTATGCATGATCATATCTGCCTAGAAAGATCTTTGAGCTGGTTCATCCTGCTTTGTAAGTCTTACACACATTTCTGTGTTGGGTCAGTATAACTTGGGAGTAGGCATAGAAGGAATTCTGGGAAACAGAATTGCCAGCTGAATGGAGTGGATGACAAATTTATCTAGTTTAAAAGCCTCACACTATAGTTGAAAAGCCTCAGTGAACTGCTTGCTGTTGTGTGGGTGTGCTTAGCGATTACAATCCAGTGTATTTGTAGTTTATACACTGATGAGATCCTGGGGTGGGATGGCCGTAGACTGTACGCTGCATCCACTGCCTCATGTCCTTCTTTCCTGTTTCATAAACTTCTGGTTCTTTTTTAAGATGCAACTTAAGTGTTACCTCTTTGAAATCTTAACTCCATGCAATTGCTTTCTTCTTCATGTTTTTATAGTGGTCCTCTACGTTAGCATTTAGCTATTTCTACCACATTTCTTTTTCACTTTTCTCCAGTAGCTTAAGTACCGAAGAGCTTAAGTACGAAGGACCACCTAGGTAGTGATTTAGATGTGCATGACACTATCAGTCCAGAATGGTTCCCCTGAAGAAGTTTCTAGGAAAAGCAGTGCTCTCACCAAATCTCTTCTGCTCTGAGCTTACCACTCTTGCACAAGACTAGGCAGCAGAGAGGTTTTGGCTGATGGCTTCATCTTTTGTCAGTTGTAAGAGCTTTAAGTGCTATGATGAACCCCACTATTCCTTGAATCTACAGTTCAGCAGATAGAGACCAGTGTGTAGCTTGATGGCATGTTTCATGTTTCCTTTCTTCAACAGGAAGTCGTACTTGAGGCCAAGAAGAATGTTTCTGAAGTAAGGTATAATATAGCATACCTATTTAAGAAGAGTAGCAGGCAACCACAAATTTACTGTTAAAGACAGCTGTGGAGATGAAATTATAAGGGTCACTGATTATGGATTATCCGCATAACATTGAGTGTAATTTACGTTAATCCTTTGAGAATAGAAAGAGGCCCACTTTGTCTTTTTCAGATTATAAAGCACTTGGTATCCTGAAGCGGCAGTTCCCTAACACGTCTCTAATTGGGCTGACTGCGACTGCAACAAGTCATGTTTTAAAGGATGCTCAGAAAATTTTGTGTGTTGAAAAGTGTTTTACTTTTACAGCTTCTTTTAACCGTCCAAATCTTTATTATGAGGTCTGTAACTTTTATGTCAATTTTTTACTTTTGTGAAGAGTAACAGGTTATACTTTTTGATGCTGTTTATTTACATGAGTAACAATGAATACTACAGTATATAAAGTTTTTAACTAGGAAGGTGATTGAAGTATATTTTAGTGCTTATTCAGGTATCACTTATGCTTCATAGTGCCTTATTAGATTATATAAAAGATGCTATCTTTTATATAGAATAGGCAGAAGTCACATACCCTTATTAAATTTGTGTACATCATTAAAGTACTGTCATGTGTATCTTACATAGGTTTTGATATATTCTCTTGAAAAAAATAAATTGACCTAATAGCTGTCCTTTCTTTCTAAATCCTTTTAAGAACAGACTCAATCTTCTGAGTTTCGTAGGTTAGCCATTTATGCTGTATTTTATGTCTTTATGAAAGTAGCATCAGAAAATAACAGCTTCCACACTGATAAGTTATTCGGGGCTCTTTTGCCTCATTACATCTGACAAAAAATAATTAAGAGGAGAGTCTGGGACATGGCAGGAGTGAGTCAGGAGTCAGGATGCGCAGGAGTAACAGCACAAAAGGACTGTCCTCCTGAGAAACGCGCCTCGGGGCTGTGAGTCGGGGGCTGGTTTACTTTTTAGTAAGTTTACTTTTTTAATAAGATAGCTTTCTTGTAGGTTCGGCAAAAGCCTTCGAACACGGAAGATTTTATTGAGGATATTGTAAAGCTCATTGATGGGAGATACAAAGGGCAATCAGGTAACGTAAAAGCAAACCAGCTTTGGGAACTGACAGGTACCGTTCAGTAAATAACCAGTTCCAGGGATAATTGAACGGATAGGTGACTAATACCTAAAATATGGACGTGTGGTGGAAGATACTTGAAAATGTGATACAGGTCACTGGATCTTAGAAACGGGGTAACAGTTGCGCATGTCACGTTTTATGAGTCATGGAACGGTCTGATTTACTTTTATTTACCCTTAATTGCTTTAGAATGAGTCATTCTTTAGAAGGACAGTGTTAATTATCAGTGGCACATACTTCCCTGAGTAAGCACTGGTGGTGTTCTAAAGAGCTGTAAAATCTAATAAACTGACAGCAAAGGGCATGTTGAAGAAGTAAATAGCACTAGGTTGAGTAGGGGTGGAATTGAGCTGCTCTGCATAGTGCTGCAGGGCTAAAGACTGGACAGGCGGTACTGAAAGTACTCACTTAAAAGTCACATTTCTGGATTTTCAGGAGAAGGTAATGGGTACCCTGGGTCCGAGGAGTTCTCGGGTCAAACGAGTTTGAGAAAGGCTGCAGCTGTTTATCCTTCCTGGAGATTTACAAGGTGTGTCGGCACATTGGAAGCTCTAACCAGCCCTGGTTAGAGAACAGAGAAGCCTCTCTAACTTTGTTGAGTGCGATGTTCTCCAAGCTCATTTGCACATGAAACTTTTTTCACACCATACTTTTTAACATGCTATGGAGTTACGGGACACCAGTTTGAGAAATACTGTATGCGGCAGGTAAGGTGGAAGAGAGAAAAAGAGGTAGTCAGATCCAACACTGATGTCTCATTTCTGCATTAGGGCGAGGTGGTGAGCAAATCTTGAATTGTACCCAGCGGAGCCTGGGAATTTCTCATAATTCTTGTTTCCCTGTATACATTGTATCAGTCAGTGTCTGGGAATGTACCACATATATTTCTAATACCTTGTCACATTTCACCACAGGGATCATATATTGTTTTTCTCAGAAAGACTCTGAACAAGTTACTGTTAGTTTACAGAAGTTGGGAATTCATGCTGGGGCTTATCATGCCAATATGGAACCAGAAGATAAAACCAAGGTTCACACAAGGTGGTCAGCCAATGAACTTCAGGTTAAGTATATGTCTTCAGTAGAAGCCTGTTTACCTTTCGAACTATTTACATTTGACTTAATTACTAATGAAGTATTAAAACATTTTAGGTAGTAGTGGCAACGGTTGCGTTTGGCATGGGAATTGATAAGCCAGACGTGAGATTTGTTATTCATCATTCAATGAGTAAATCCATGGAAAATTATTACCAAGAGAGTGGACGTGCAGGTATGTAGAACTCAAATCCAGAAGTAATTTTTAGAAAGCTTTTCCAGAAGGCACTTTATAAATGTTTAATAATTATGCATTTAAAAATCTTTATTGGGTAGTATTTTTACAACAATGAAATCTTTTTACCAGATTTATGTTTATTTTCATAGGGAGAAATTTTACATATGTGCTATTCGGACATTATGCATTGTTTCTTTTATGTGCTAAGATAATTTAATATTCGCCTCTGTCCCTTGAACTTTTAACTAGAAGTTTCAAATCTATGAAACTTTGTTTCAAACTTAAATAAATGGATAACTGTGCATACTTTTTTTTACTTAATAAGGCTGACATGGGTAAATCTCTAGTTGTTTTCTTTAAAAAACTTCAGAGTAGCTCTTACCAATTAACTTTGCCATTTCTAGATATACCGTGAAATTTTGGTAGCTCATTTTACATATGCTATTTTTGCGTCTTACGGATTTTTAAAAGTAATTATGCAATCTGGGGATTTTTCCATCTACAGGTCGAGATGACAGGAAAGCAGACTGTATTTTGTATTATGGCTTTGGAGACATATTCAGAGTAAGTTCGATGGTGGTCATGGAAAACGTGGGACAGCAGAAGCTTTACGAGATGGTCTCCTACTGTCAGAACATCAGCAAGTAAGCGACACACCTTTTTATAATTTGTCAATGAAAGACAAGTGTCATATTAGAACGTATGAGATTTTGAATACCTAGTGACTCTGTAGTACAGGTCCATAAGAGCAGGTGTCTGAGTGTGAAAATCAGTCATGAATCTTGTGTGATCTACTCAATCCAAGAAGAGGTGCTCTGTCTTTGAAGTAATCCTCCAAAGCCAATTTTTTGATTGAAGGTTTTGCTACACATCCACAATGTGGTGGTACCATCGTTCTCCGGCACTGGTACACAGCCATGTGCCATGCTACCTTCAGAAACGTGCGCTAAGACAGGCGTCTTTGGAGTGAGACATGGTAACTCTTGCCATTCTCCCAGCTGATGGGTCAAGGATAATCCAGAATGAGTCAAGATTCCCATTCTACAATAAATTTAAATCTACGTAGAGTGGCTTTAGGTACAGCTTTCTGATGGCCTCTTGGGCCTTGTCACTTTGCACTCCTATCACAGGAGAGCTCAAAATGCTGAAATAACCCAACAGTGATAGGTGGTTGTATTTTCTTTGCATTAGCTATTATAGTTAAATGAAAATTTTGTTAGAAGTTCAGTTGATGCTTTAAAACACAAGTAACTCCTTTACTGTCAAGAATATTGTAAAATGTTGAATCTCAAAATGACAGGTAACTCAAGCAGTGGTTACAATATGGAAATAATTTTATGTAGTGAGCGGGCACAATGCTCCCGCCCCTGGCCATGTCCAGATCCTACACAGCTAAGGGAAAGCAGAGTTGCTGCCGGAATGGAGGTTGCTAATCAGCTGTCCTCCAAATGGAATTGGCTTAGATTATCTTGGTGGGCCCAGTGTAATCACAGAGGTCCTGCAAAGTGCAAGAGGAGGCAGATTGAGGAGACCCAACTCACTGTTGTTACTTTGAAGAAGGAGGGGGCCAGAAGTCAAGGAATGTGCACTCCCTTCTAGAAACTAGAAGAGGCAAGGACATGTTTTCTCCTGGAGTGTCCAGAAGAATCCAGTCCTGCTGACACCTTGACTTTGATTCAGTGAGATGCCTAGTAGGTTTCTAACTTACAGAAATGTAAGATAATAAATTTGTGTTGTTGTAAGCTATTTGTTTGTAGTAATGCCATGGTACCCACAGGAAAATAGTAGGCTATAGACCTATGTTCGGAAGTAGAGATTCTTAAAACTTTATCAGCTCATTTAATAATCTGTATCTAAATGTTTCTGTAGATGTCGCCGTGTATTGATAGCTCAGCATTTTGATGAAGTGTGGAACTCAGAAGCATGTAACAAAATGTGTGATAACTGCTGTAAAGACATCTGTAAGTTTGCTTTTGAAACCTTTATAGGATAATCATGCACAGCTAGTGTTAAGTGGAGTATTAGACTCAAAAATGAATTTAAAAGGTTCAACAAGATATGACTAGAATTTTCCATACTTAAAAAAATACAAAGTTTTGGGAGAAAAGGTGGATAAAAGTCATAGGTGTGTATGTACATTTTATACTGCCATACTGAGGACATGTGAAATTTTTGAGGAGAAAACTGTAATTTCTCTGACTAGAAGTGCTATTATATAAAGACAAGATCACCGGTTGGGAAGACAACCTGGAGGAACATAAGTTACAGTAAATCATTCTTGGTAATGAAGGCTACTCATTAGACATTAATTTAGCAGTGCTTTGGTGCTGTACAAGGTATGACAGAAAAATATGGTGAACATTGCCATTCATCCCCCTTAAAATACTCCCTCTTGAGTCAAACACAGTAGCTGATCATGCTGCTCCCTGATGCCCTCTTTCTCTAGTATCTTTGGTTGTGATGTCGTGGCTGCCCCAATGCCATGAACTGATGCAAAGCCTTCACCTTTCATGGTCATTTTGACTTTAAAGAAGGGCTGGAAGTTGCATGGTGCCAGACCCAGTGAATAAAGTGCATGAGGATACACTCTCATACTTTTCTTTTACAAAATAGCCATAAACATTTGATCGAGGTGTGACTGAAAAATCTGGTGTATTGGGTTAATACTATTCCTTTTTTATTGGGGGCTGATCAGATCCACAATCTCCCAAACAAGTGTATGGTGAAGGCTAAATAAAAACGGTGAATAGAATGTTTTCAGGGCCCCACGAGGATCAAAGCCCTCAAGATTCTTTCGGGGCTAAGACCAAGCCCCTCTCTGGATGGCCCATATTTATTTGGTTATCAGAAGAAGGGAGGGGAATATTCAAGAAGAGCGGAATTATTCAAGGCCTTCTCCAAGTAAGGTATTAAATTAATCTTTAATAAGGATTAAGTCAATCCACCCAGGAGTGAGATGCCTGAGGCTATAGTCTTTACCTAGTTGAGATCAGATCCAGGTGTCCTTGGCTGTGAGTTTGTCTTATTCTTTGAGGCCTCCCAGCTTCATCTGCCCTCACAGGTTTTAGTAGGGATTAGTGATCCACAGAGGTTCACTTAGTATGAATCCGTCTCCCACTTCTAGATAAGCAGTCTAGGCTTTGGACTGATTCCTAAGTAAACATAAAAAGCCAGTTGGTTAATTTAAGTCTGCTTGGGGCTGCTTCGTAGTGGTCTCCATCCGTGGTAAATTATAAAATATTCATTGTAGTAAAGACACAGTGCCGTTAATCCCCCTCAGAGTATCTCCCCTTGCTTTGAGTACACTTACGCCATCATCCTTGGCAGTGTGTCTTTTACTGCATAATTTTTCAGAAATTTAAATATTCACCATAGTTTTTCCTCATTCCTTGTATTTAAACTTTTAAAGAAAATCTTGTATGCGTTGTTCCTGAAAAATCAGACTAGGCCTTACTTTGATGTGTGGGTAGGTGGTGGCCACTACACTTCAAACTTTGTGGCTAGAGAAGCTTAGCAGTTTATTGGATTATGTTACCCTGACCAAATTAGCAGGAGCCTGGTATGTAAGTCAGAGTGCTCATCTCTTCATTGACAGCCACTCTGGGAGGTTCTTACCTGTAGAAACCCACATTCCCTTTAGAATTCGAGTTAGCACAAATGAGATAACCATGGGAAACAGGTTCTGCTATATAGCTGTAAGGCACGCCTCTTGTCTGGCAGACATAGTTGGTTCCTAAAGCCTTCTCATAATCAGGTTATTTTATTTATTTTTTCAGTTATTTTGCATCACTATAAATCCCACAGTGTGTTAGAGAGACCATAACTTGGTCTAGCAGTAGACTTGAACAACTTAGTCTTAATTCAGAGTACATTACCAAAAAAAAAAAAAAAAAAAAAAACCACCAATGTTTCAGGGTGGCTCATAGTGACAGCTAGTTTTACACCAATTTAACTGCATAGGACTGTTGCCCTTGCCCTCTCCTCTAATTCCTGCTTGTCAGAAACCATGCCTTTTGCATTGCAGCATTTGAAAAAAAGAACGTAACAGCGTACTGCAGAGATCTAATCAAGATCCTGAAGCGGGCAGAGGAGCTGAGTGAAAAAGTCACTCCACTGAAACTGATCGATTCTTGGATGGGAAAGGGCCCCGCGAAACTGAGGGCGGCTGGTGTCGCTGCCCCCACCCTTCCGCGTGCAGAACTGGAGAAAATAATCGCCCACTTGCTTCTACAGCAGTATCTTAAGTGTGTACCCAGTTCTTGTCCTTTCATTTTATCTTTATGATGGCTTTTGTCTTCTAATTAAAACAGATTAACTTTGTAGCTATTTCACCAAAACTTTTAAATGCTATAGAATACTACCTAATAAAATCCAACCTTAATTTATCACTTTAAATAAAAAAAGCACAAAACTATAGTGGTACCCCTCAGTTCCCAAACCTAGTTTGTTCTACAATTTTGGAAAAGATCACCATGTTTGTGTTGGTGTGGGAAAGATGGATGCAGTTATGTTTGTCACCCGATACAAAGTCTGGAAACAAAAGGAAAATGCTAAGCGCTTGTTTGTGAACCAGACTGTTGGCAAACAAGAGCATTCGTGAACTGAGGTACCACTGCGCTACAAAGATTTCATTTGTGCTCTTATAGCACTATTTCATATTAACATATCATTTAAAATTATGGCTATTTCTGAGTTTTTCTATGGTTCCTTCAAGTTTCCTGATTGTTGGCTTTTGTGTTCTACAGAGAAGACTACAGTTTTACAGCATATGCTACTATTTCATATTTGAAAGTTGGACCCAAAGCTAATCTTCTGAACAGTGAAGCACATGTTATTAGCATGCAAGTGAAGAAGCCCACACAGAGCTGTTTCAGGGTAACTGACTGGTTATTAATTTTAAATTTCTATGAATTTAAAAAAGTTAAATCCTATGGGATGCCTTTCTGTAATTCCTGCCTAGATCTAACTGAACGTAAGAATAGATGTTTGTTCTCAGATTTTTAGGGGTGGTGGTGGTTTGAGACAAGGTCTCACTGTTAGTTTAGGCTGGCCTTGAACTTACTGGATATCCCAGGCTGGCCTCCAACTTGTGGGAATCCTCCTGCCTCAGCCTCCCAAGTGCTGGGATTATAGGAGTGCACCACCACGCCTGGCTAGTTCTCAGACTCTTGAGTTTGAAAGGGAGAAAACATAACTGTTTACTGCAGGTATAAGTGGAAGAATTCAGACTAGCCCAACAGACTAAGAAGTTTCCAACCTCTTAGAATGAGAGGCCTCCATTTTAAAGTCTAATTCTGTGACTCCCCTACCCTCATGGCACTGGTTGGGATCAACATTGGTTAAAAAGTCTATGCTACTATAATGACTGTAAGCCACCGATATAAGGCAAATACCATCCAGCCTGCAAAAGCATGCTATATACACCTGTTGTCTACAGATACTGTAAATGTCCTTCAAAGTTCTTCAGACAAATGTAGCACCTTTTATTTCAGCTGGAGCTCATATTTGATACTTGAAAATGAAAATCAGACCCTGGGCACTTAACTAACTCATACAACAGGAATACTTTAGATTATTAATCTGATGAGAAAACCAAAGAACTGAACTTTTACCAGGGTGCTTGCTTTACTCTTTTCATTTTTTTATAGGCTGAAGCATCCGAGAATTTTCATTCTGAGCGAGTTGATAAAATAGGGGGAGAAAAACATTCAGGTAACTTCCAGAAGTCTGTGAACATGTTTCAACAATCTGGTTCCAAGACTCCAAGGGGCAAGAAAAGAAAAATTGATGACGCCTGAAAGAATTAAATTTCCCACAAAAGGAATAGGTTATGCATGTGTACACTATTATCTTTGTAGTTACAATTTAATTATAAAAAGTTTGATTGATGTTTTATACTTGTATGACTATTTTTTCAGAGTTTATCTGAAGATTTGAGAATTGGAGATCTTTTGATTAGAGATCATGTATTATATAAATCTTATTGAATGAAACAAAGGAAAAATAAATTTTCATGTAAAATTCTTTAAATGTAAAATACTTGAAACAAGTTCATATAAATATGATAAATTCTTCAGCCTTGGTATACCCATTGTATTTTTTCCTTTGGAAGAACCATCTTTTTTTTTTTTTTTGGTAACAGGAATTGAACTCTAGACCTTACACTTGCCAGGCAGGCGCTTATGCCACTGAGCTATATCCTCAGCCCAGAACCATCTTTTTGATAGCTGTAGTATACTGATACAGGCTTCTCACTACAAATTATATTTTAAGCATGCTAATATACATGATTTCAGGTACAAAAATAGCTGTATAATTCAAACAAAAAAGACATCAACATAAATGATATTAGTAAATAAAATACCATTGTGTCTCTAAGTAAAATAAAATGATAAGCTTACTAAAACTACATTTCACAAGCAAAGAACAGATCTGGCCCATTAGTGTACGTTTTAGCTAAGTAGATAACAATTTGGGTAAATATGTCCCAAACTTAGATCACAGGTAAAATGTTAAAAGCTTAAAAATGACTAAGTAACTTCAGGTTTCTTACCTAAGAATAGGTCAGTTTTGCATTAGAAAAATGTATGTGAAGGAATTATTTGCCTTTTTCTTTCCCTTGGTACCAGGAATTGAACTTAGGACCTTGCACTTGCCAGGCAGACACTGTGCTGCTGAGTTGTATGCCCAGCCCATGAAGGAATTATTTGAACTGATTTCATATTTAACATTGTCTTTCTTTAATACTTTTCCATGAACATCATCACTCTGTGTTTTTACCCCATTTCAGTACTGGGGATTGAACTCAGGGCCCCAGGCATGATGTCAGGTGACACGTGTGTTTTTAACTTCCATTCATCATTAGTCAGTTCAGTGTTTTTAACTTCCATTCATCATTAGTCAGTTCAGGGTCAGCTTACTGACCCTAGTTTTCCTTAGTTGGAACTTCATGTGAATCTTGACGAAATCTAATTTTAGTCAAAATAATCTTCTATATCAATGTTTGGATCTAGCAGCTCTTCTCCATATGGTGAAAGATCCATTTGGTTTAAAATTAAATTTTCAAATGTCTCCTCTAAGTCAGTTTCACCAATTAAGACAGCTCCCATCATCCGCCCATTCTGCATGACAACTTTGATGTACTCTTGTCCTCTGGTGCATCTCAGCATTAATTCATGGTCTGAACCCAAGCCTTGTGCATTGTATTTCCCCAGTAACACAACCTACACATAGAGATAAGAAAAGTTATTCTCCTGAATACCAAGAAAGGAAACATAATGTGCAGTTATTTTGGGTCATGTTAGAATAGCCTGCAAAAACACTATTCAACAAATTTTTACAGCTCAAGGTATCACTGGGAGGGTCCCAAAGAAAATATTTATTCTATAGATAACACTGCCACCCAATTTATATTAACATTAAAAATATCAGTGAATATATTGATTTTTAATACTTAAAACACTGAAAGTATCTGGAGAATAGAAGTGAATGATACTACACTATGTACATGAACATTAAAGTATCTAGTGAATATGTAAGTATACAGAACATAAACTACATAGCCTAGAATTCCAATTTAAACATTTAATGAGGAACTGAGTTGGATCTTTAGTGAAAAGATTATTTAATTTCCTTGAAGTTTTTGATGTATTTTTCCTTATCAATAAATTTGGAGGGGAAAATCCTGCTTCAGAATAATTTAACAAGGGTCAAATAAAATAGTAGGAACGGGAGAACATCTGGTTCATTCCTAAGTATGATACCTTTTAGTTTCTCTCTCAAAGACGATATCTCAAGTACAACTTAGAAGTCTCCAACATGGAACAAACCTGGGTGAAAGGTTTTCCCCCTCTTAACTGTAAAATGGTATCGTAATCTAATAATTAAGAACTAAGAGCAATGATACCAGGTATTGGCTTGCAAGAAGAAAGTTTTTTATAAAATGATTGAAACCATTTACATTTTTAGTGAGAAAGTTAGGTAGAATATATATATATATAATACTATATGTATATATTTTTTCCATTTTAGACAGGGGCTCACTATGCAGTTAAGGCTGGCCTTGAGCTCACTTTGTAGCTCAGGCTGGTCTCCAGTGACGGTCCTGTCTCAGCCTCCCAAGTGCTGGGATTATAGGCATGTGCTACCACACCTGGCTAGACAGAATACATGTAATTATCAGCACCGCAGAAGAAAGTATATTCATTTGCTTAACCACCTTACCTTATAGTTAAAAAATTTTGTTACATGAGCAAAGAGTTCAAAGCTGAAATCCATGTCAATGCAGGCTCCTGAGCTAGCTGCGGCCATACACTTTGCAGCGTACCATCCCATCTGTCTAGCCTGGGTCCACAGCCTCATCTGGATGAAAAAAGGGTACACGACATCTTTTTTTTAAATTATCATTACTTGAAAATGTAAGAATTTAACCTTGCAAATTCCCTTCCATAGGTTCAGTGCTGGACAGTTCTTTAGTTCAGTTGGTTCTAGTTGTTACTATCTTTGCCACTGAAACAGTCACCCATGTACACTAATCAAGCTTCTTTTATTTTATCGAAATTAATGTCTAAAAATTAAGGAGGACATCCACCAGTCATGAATATGTTTTAGTAAAATCTCTACTACATAAACTTCATCAATTTACATAAATTTCAGATTATATCAGATGAGGGTAATATTTGTTTGTCATCAGCATTAGCATACATATCACAGTATCATGGAAAAATCTGTTCTACTTTCGAGCAACCGTTTTTCAAGCATCAGTTATAGCTTACCGTGCTATTAAACTAAAAAGTCAGACGTAGATATATTGGTATCACATCAGATTTTGGCAAGTGATTGTGGGAAGTTTAATTTTTTCTCTATCAATTTCCTTGAAACTGTATTTTTATTCTATTTCTGCAAGGTTTGGGGATTCCCTGGTATAAAAGAAGAAAACTGGCCTTGGGAGCCACAGCAGACGTGAATACCAACTCTTCTACATATTGGTTTAACTTTTCCGAGCCTCAGATTTTGCACCAGAAACATAAGCATCACACACTTCCCGCATGGCTGCTGGGAGAATAGGCTGGCCCGTGAGGAGCAGTTCGTTTCTTCTACCCGTGTGTGTGTGCACACGTACCTCATGTGGACTTTTTGTGCCAAAATAACATAGAGATGAGCTCTGAGCACTTCTAGTATCAGCCTCCGCAGGGAAGGTAGGTTTGAGGAAGTGAAAAGCAGTCTGCTGCAAGGGAGCAGAGTACGCCCAGCACAGGTAACATTTATCTTAACACAGATAAATGTTGACTGGTTTTCTTAATCTGTACCATCTCCCTTGCCCCAGCCTTCCTAAGACAGCTTCCTTTTGTCTCTGATTATCTCCCTCTAGTAGTTTTTGCCCCTGAGAAGAGAGCAGGCAACACTGTGAACAGGGAAGCCTAGATCCAGATGGAAGCTGCTGCAGTGCAGGAAAGCCGCTCGTTGTTAGGAATACTATTTAGGAATAATTACCATCAGGACATTCTCTCCAGGAACAGAATGTCTTATTTATGTAATTTATGACCTCAGTGATTTGATGTGTTTTGTTTTTAATCTACAGCTCTGCTGTCCAGTATAGTCAACACTAGCCTCATATAGCTATTTAATTAAATGTAAATAAAAAACTTAGTTCCTCAGTCGTATCAGCCTCCTTTAAAGTACCCATGTGACCCATGTGACCAGTGGCTCACTGACCAGTGCAGAATTACAGAGTATTTCCATCGTCACAGAGTTCTACTGGACGATGCTGATAAGCATATGAGATGAAAAGTAAAGTAGTAGTTCTTAATTCTTTATAAAAGATACCCAGTCCCCAGTCTACGAGTTACTATATAATTTACCCAAAAGGGGGAAATCTAGTTTTTTTAAAATATCACAAAATAACTTTGTGATAACTTTCTATTTAAAGTAGAAAAATTGGAAAACCAGCAAGGTGGATGGATGGGTAGCGACTGCTCTATTTCCTAATGAATCCCTGCTGCAATTGGGTGATCCTACGTGCTGGCTCACCTGCTGCCAGGCAGGGCTGGGCTGCCAAGACGCCGTGCAGATGTCACCTGCAGCATAGATATCCGGAAGTGATGTGTGCATGTGGTCGTCCACTTTCAGGCCACCATCTTCTCCTAAGTCAAACTAAATGATGTTCCTCATAAGCAGTAAATTTAAGAAGACTGAAACATGACTCTCGTAAGAATAAAAGAACATGCCAAATTTTTATACCGCGATATGCTGATCTTTAATGAGAAAGTAATAAACAGCTGCAAAGTCTAGGGATCTGTGCTGGCTTTCTAGGGATTAAATTGTTACTGATACAGACTCGTAAATTTCAGAGTTTCAATAGCACAAGTGCCCAATAGCCATGACCTACTCATAATGATAACATTCCTGTTTTGTAAGTTTCAAGTGCTAAAAGGCAAAGAAAATAAGAATGTCTTAAGATTCATTTCTGAGAATTCATACCAGGTGTTAGTCTCTTAAGCAACTCTTAGTTAAATCAACTGTACATTATGTCCCTTGATCACACTCATGCAGGGATATCTGGTAACTGCTTAAGAATTTTAAGAAGTAAAGAATACTTATGTCAGTACATATATATATATAAACCAAGTTGTTTTCAGCTACCTTTAGTGCTTTATTAAAATAAGGAATATTTATGGCTGAGAAATTAGACCTCTTCATAAAGAATTAATACTTTAACAATACTTATAATTGGACCAAATATTTCACCTTACATTGTTACCATGGAGAAAAGGTTCTGTATTTGGCATCACTCCAGTTGCACTGACAATGAAATCACAGCCATACAGCTTTTCATTGGTCAATTCCACATATACAGGCCATGTCTCTTCAAAAAAGAAAGGTTTTATTTTGAAATGTAATCAACAGCAATTATCCAATTATCCACAGCATTACATGAATGCAATGAACAGAGACAAAGAGGTAGCAAATGGCTTTAAACAACACCCCTTAATGATTTTTATAAGGTATTTTCATTAGAATAGTTTTAATACAGTCCGTATCTTCTATTTTTGGTATAACTGCAAAATCATTCTAAATGTTTTCCTTCAAATGTGGACATATACACAATTTTAACAGGATACATTTAAATGGATAACCGCTATTAAATTATTTCTTTAGAAACCTTTATTAATACCTGATACTCATTCACCCCAACTCGTTTCCTCATTTTTCAGTATTTTTCCTCGCTATTCGTAGCCCACTTCTAACACTCCCTTGTCCTGTAGAAAAACTCAGACTTTAAAACAGTAGAATATCCCATACACGAGTGGGCTAAGTATTCCTTCAGATGCTTCCTTCACAGAAGTGTGCAGGACAGGAATAAGTTCTCACAGGAGGTGTGGAATAGGTCTTTGACCTGCATCTCTGTCTCCAGGACATAGATTTTAATCTGTTTGACTGGGGGGAGTCACCTCCAAAAGCTTCAAGGGCTTTGTTTTCAATTTGTTTTGTCTTGATCTGTATGACACCGATGGTCCGAACACTATGAGCCTTACATAACATATAAAGTTCTATACAAATTTTGTATAAAATTTTTAAATAGTAAAATGTAGTGACTTAATAAATCTGGTTTTATTTTCACTTCTCTTACATGATCTTATACAGAAATGTGAAGTTTTAAATGCAATACAATAAGGTTAAATTAAACTTCTATAAGTATTAAGCTTCTATTTAAATATTTAACTTGTATTATAAATTAAACTTCTATTTTTTCTTGCTGCTTACCATTATCTGTTGTAACTGACTTATGATGGTCCGATGGAAAAGTCAAAGAATTTTTCTTTAGAAGTCTAAATTCTTCCTGGAGATAGATTTTCTTCACTTCACACATAGTTTCAATGTGAACCTTATGAGAAAACTGAAAAAAAAAAAAAATACAGTATTTCCACAAAGAATGACTTGGGTTATTAAAGATAAAGAAAACAATTATAATACATAGGTAGCAATGGATAGTGAAAACAATTCTTATAAATGGAACAAGCTGGATGCCCCCAAATAAGCCTCTCAATTTATGTGTGTGAAAGGAGTGACCAGAAGTTCATTCAGGACTGAAGAGATCTAGTGGCTGCACTGGGAGAGAGAATGCGGAGAATGTTTTTAGTCTAGGCCTCACTAATAATGACACAGACACTTTTTAAAAACTGACAATGGTGATACACTAAAAACTTCTATCCTGACTTTACTCAATCCCGGAACCTTAGTAAGGTACAGGGTAGACACTAGATAGTAAATGCTTTTGAAACAAACTACTGAAATACTTAGGCTAAAAATACAATTAAGCTTAGCATCTAAGACTACAGAAAGAAATGATTTTGCATACTTTCCATCCTCAAAATTAGATGCGCCATGGAGCCAGGCGCTTCTCACCTACTCAAAGCTGAAAAGCAATGCTTTAGGGGATACCAGAGTAATGCAGGGTTACCTGGCTTCTTAAGAATATTTAAATATTGTGGCTTTAAAAAACTTTACAATGAGTAAGAGCTAATTATATGCTTCTCAGCTCATGATATTAAGTATGTATTGTGGATCCATTTAAGTGTACCACATGCTTCTGAGGTGACCTTTCAGAAGAGATTAATTTAAAATCAGACAGGCATAGTCCCTGTAGTCGGAGTGTGGTGACCTTAATCCCTGCAGAGTTTAAAGAAACGCTGAGACACAGTTGAGATAAACTTTACATAGATGAACTGATGTTCACCTATCTTTGGTGGGCCTCCGGGCCGAGTGGATTCGAAGTCCTTTCCCATCACTATGGATTTTAAGTGACCTAGTTATTTCTTTGGTTGTCTGTAATAACATTTCATGTAGACATATTTAATCAGTACATGAAAATAGTACCTCTTTTGTTCCTTTAAGGTCCAAGCCTTCATGCCAGTCTGGTCCCAAGGCACTGCCTACATGATCAGCTTTAGCTTTGGGTCTTGCTTCGTTTTTCATTCCTGAAGAAATGAACTCCAGTGAGGTAAAGATAGGCAGGCAGAGATTTATGCCTGTGTTCTGAAGCTTTTAGGGATAACATCGTTCTAATACATACAAATATACAGCCTGATAAAGCTAATGTATGTTAATTATTTTATTATTTTACTATTCTGTGAAACAGCTATAAAACAAACCTTTAAGTATGTATAAACATTTAACCTTTTTGACGACAATTAAGTTGAAGAATAAAAAATTTAGCTATCAAATTTTTTCAATTTGTAAGTATCTTCAAACTTACAAACTTCATTTTGTATAGGCCAAAAGTTTTTAAAAAGCTATTAAACAAATTACTAAATTAAATTGCAAAATTCAGATTACTTATTGTATTTTTTACCTTTGATATTGCTTAATTCTAACATCTGTTTGCCAAGTTGCAGATGAGCTATTTAAATTTCACTTTACATTTCCTATTTTAATTATCTGAGTATACACCTACATGTCTGTGTGTGTATATATATATATATATATTTTTTTTAGAAAATCTGAGATACAGAAATAAATATCCATATTCCCATCTCTCAAATATAATTTGCTAAATTTCCTTAGAGCTCTTATGTATATAGTTTAAATAACTCCCATGTGAGAATTAATGAGCTAGACAGAGGCTATACTTACCTTCAGTTGTATATTTAGTTCTTTTATGTGGAATTTTAGCCTCTGGTTTTTCAGAGATGAGCTTAGAAGTCAAAAATTCTGCTGCTCCTGCATCGAAGAAAGTATTCCCAATAGCTTTATCTTTAATGGCCCAAATCACTTCGCAGCCTTCAATTTCATACCTAAAAGGAATATTAAAGTTATGCAGAGTAACTTCAAAAGTCTAAATAGAAATCTCCAAATAACAGTTTTCTCTTAGAGCAAAGTAAAGAACATATTTTAAGGCAAATTTGGAAAGACTGATTATAAAGAGGAATGGAACATACTTAAAAGCTAAGCTAAAAACAGAATAAACACTACAAGAAATTTAATGCGTGCTTACCGAACCTGTATGTGATACCTATATGTACTCAATATCAAGTAAAATTTTATGAAATGAGTATCATTTCAGAGTGTTTAAGTGTACATCATAGTTACATGAATGTCCTTCAGGGTTCCACATGTAAGCAGTGCTTTGTTTATCTGGTTTGCGTATGACCAAGAAAGAATGCACAGTACCTAGCTACACGAGGAGGAACAGGTGACTTCACTGGTAATGAATTTTTTATGTATTCAAAGCACCACTTTATGTAAGAAGATAGAAAAAGAAGAAAACATTGCAACTTGAAATCTTTAATGTAGTTATAAAGCACTATTACCTTCAATGTTCTTCCTCTCATAAATTCCCAAACCATCTAACCAAAGAAAGATCTGGTTCATAAAAAGATCAGACTGTAGAGGGAAAAAAGCAAAGGCCCTGGCAATGGACTCCACTTTCCATTACTCTAAAGCCAGAGCTCCTGGGCACATCGCGTTCATTTCCAGGTGAGAACGTAAGGAGGATTTCACTGTGCCCCGAAGTCCATTACTGTTCACATAACCCTATCACCTGTCGTCTAACCCAGGACACTATCTCCTAATAATGACTATTTTGATCATGGTGTAAGTGGGGACATTATCAGACAAACAGGACACAGGACTTTTTTGAACTTGCAACAGTTACAAGAATATATTAATGTACAAATTCTAACTTTATAATATTTCAGTGGTATAAAGTATTGCCCTTTTCTTTCATAGATATAGTTATAATGATATACAATGATATGATGATATAATAGTTATAATGATATAATGTAGTTAAATGATTTTTCAAGACTAATCAATAAACAGGAGACAGAAAAAAGTTTAATTCACCTAATTCCAGGGGAAGTTGCATTCATGCTTTCAGCACATGCATGAGCAGCCCCTCACTTCATGCCTTTATTTTTCCTGCTCCCCAGGGCCAACGAACACTTATAGTCACTAAATTTCAGAACGTTCTATTTCATGGGGTAGAACATACTATTTGATGTTGCTCACATCACATAGGATTGCACATAGAATTGAAGCAGAAAACTACGCACATGCGTGGTAACTAATTTTGTATTTCACTCTACATACTGGTTTATTGTTACCCTGGGATCATTATTCATCAGTTACAAATTTTCATATAATCTTTCTTTTTTTTGTTTGTTCTTTGGGTACCAGGAATCAAACTCAGGACCTCGTACTTGCCAGTTAGGCACTTGTGCCACTGAACTATATCCTCGGCCCTCATATAATTTTCATGTTAAAAAGTAACATAATGGTATCAAACACATCACTGTAGCTTAATGTACTGAGGACTGACTACCAGGCCTGTTACTGGAGTAAGCACCGCAACTACTATACTTGTCCTCCCTCACAGGACGTCCTGTAGTTCTCCTCCCCCGACCTCAACTGTGCACTCAGCAAGGAAATACTTTCACCTTAAAGCCACTCTAAAAAACAGACTACAGTGAGGTAGGACTGTTGTGTGAAATTCAGAAAAACTGCGTCTGTTTGAAAAGGAAAGGACTAACCTGCGCTTGGGAAGAAATAGAGACCCTAACTGAAAGAAACACTGACAAATTCAGCGGGACACGGGCTACTGCCGTGTGGAAGGGGTTTGAGTTTGCTGGTTTTCACCAGGAGTTGCAGTGACACTGGGGAGCCCAAGTCAGAAAACAGCACTGACACCTTCCTTAAACTATCAAAGAAGAGCTTATGGATACAAAAGTACAAGTTTTAGACAAGTAGATAGTCTTTAATATCCAATTTAAAGAAAAGGACAAGTAAATATTGTGAGACTCTTAAATATTTCAAAAGAAATATTTTAAACATACATAATACAGGCAGTTCCGTGCACAGCACCTGCCTGGCAAGCACAGGGTTCTGAGTTTGATTTACAGTACAAAAACAAGTAAACACATAATACAATAGTAAGTCATACTTCTAGTGACAGATGATAGGGACTAAAAACATTCCTGAACCATTTATATTTTATAAGAAAATTTTTGCAGTCTTGTGTTCTATAAGATCTAAAAAAAAGAGTGGATTTTTATCCCTAAAAATATGAAAAACAATTACATTTATCTTTGATTTTCAGGAGACAACGTTTTCTAGTATGCCCACAATCACATGAATCCAAAAACAACTTTTAAATATTTAAAAACATACTTACACTAACTCAAGTGCAATACCACCATTCCCTATGATCATTATTCTTTTAGCTTTAGTAAGCTGTTTCTGAAATTCCTATATTAAAAAGAAAATGAGAGTTTTTGAAATAGCAACTAGGCTTCACTAATAACACTGTAAAAATGTAAGTATTTTATCAACTTACAAAGGAACAACAAACCAGATCTTGCTTCCCAGTCTGCCAGGGTGTACCCTCCCAATCCGTACTCCCAGGTTCCACTGCGTGTTTCATTGTAAGCTGCCTGTATCACAATGCCTTTCCTAATTTTCCGTGCCTACTACACGATTACACCTGAAGTCCTTCAGAACTGCAACTAGGGGCCTTCGCCACAATCCGAGTTCTGGAGAGAATCAGTGAGTTTGACTCTGCCAGCCTCTTCGATGACATGTCTCCCCAGGGTCCCTCAACACTGAAAGCCTTTGAGAAGGAGAAGTGCAGTGGCACAGGGGGCAAGAGCAGGGCCTGGAGCAGGGGTGGCGAACCTATGGCACACCTGTTCTGTGTTTTTCTTTTGAGACAAAAAAATGTTAATGTATGAGTTGTTTATTCCAAACTAAAATCTCAGTATTCAGGTTTAACTGCAGTTTTGGCGCTTTGTGATAAGTAAGTGGGCTTTCGGTTACAGTTTGGCCCTTGTCTCTGAAAGGTTTGCCATCGCTGTCTGGAGTTACTGGCTTTCGCAGCTCCTAACGGGATGACCTGGCACAAGTGGCTTAACCTGTCTGGACCTCAGGTTCCTCGACTACAGAGAGAAACAAGCGACTACACATCCTAACATCTCTGTATGGACTGTGTGATATGATGTAGATAAAGCTACTGTAAGTACCAGGCACATCATAAAGTCGGACATTTACTGACAAAATGCTATAATTACTATTATAAGACAATTTTCATCCCCCCCCCAAATATTATGATGAGCTGGAAGAAGCTGGTGGTAACTCGTCTGACTTTCAAAAGTACACTTTCACTGATCCAGATTGATCTCAGTGCAGATAAAGTTCCTCTACCTACTACTTCAGTTATTTCCACCTTATACTGTCCTTTAAATTGACTTAATATTCTACAAGAAAAAAACTGGGTTGATTTTAGTTTGTCCTTCAGTGATGGCAGTGCAACTTAAGGAATATCTGGACACCTTAAGAAAGTACACTGGACACAGATGAAAAGAGGAAGTTTAAACTGTACCTCCAGCTGGGTGTGGCAGTGCATGCCGGTAATCCTAGCACTCTGGGACACTGTGGCAGGAAGATCCCAACTTCAAGACCAACCTTGTCAGGAGGGTTAATAAACTCTGACACAAATCACCATAAGAAGTTTTTTTTTTTTTTTTTTTTTTTTGTATCGGGAATCAAATTCAGGACCTTATGTTTGTCAGGCAGGCGCTGTGCCACTGAACTACATCCCCAGCCCAGCGTAAGAAGCTGAATAGTGCACTTGGAGAAGTTTCATCTCACTTGGGTCGTTAATCGTAATGTTAGACAGAGCAATGAGTTAACCAAGCAATAAACCTTTTTCAGTTCAATGATTCCGCTGTGATTTCGCCTTCAAGATTTCATGATTATTTTCTTTGCCAGGGAATAAGACTAGGACATTCTAAATATGCTTTGCCATTTGGGAAAAAGATTATTACGTGAGTTAAGCAGCAAATCACACATTCCCAGTGAGGAGTAATGAATGTGTAACATAAATTGTAATCTTCAACATAGTTGCTGTATCTGTAATATCTCAGAGCCAGAAGACTTTGAGATTATCATGAAGTAAAGATCATCAACTAAAAACAGACGGCAGCTGACAATAAGAGAACATATAACTACTCAGTTTTCCTTATTCTTCAAGATAGAGTCTCACTCTGTAGTCCTGGCTGGCTTTGAATGTCTGATTCTCCTGCTGAGTGCTCAGCTTACAGGCTTGTGTCACCATATCCCACTCATATAAGCTCTATTTTTATTTATGAATTGTGAATCAAAAACTTTTCTTCTGTTCTAATCAATGAGGAATTAGCACTGTCAAGTGGAATGCTTTTACTTAGATGCAGAAGGGTCAAAGGAATCTTCAAGTTTCTTCATTGTCACCCAAACTTAAAATGGTACCTGAGCACTGTCTGTATCACGGATTCCCAGCACATATGGGTTTCCTTCACATATCAGCTTTGGCTTGGCTCCCGCACACAGACAGAGTTTCTTATATACATGCTGATTGCCATCTTCTGTGAAAACATACTGTAAACATGGAGATTAATGACAGGAAGAGGGGAAACAAATTTATATGGGAATATGATTTAACTTTCAATTAAAATTTCAAGAAGACAAAAGCTAAAAATATATTAAGGTTGCCTCTTGATAGCACTCAGTGTTTAGAGCAATTGCAAACCTCTAGTGATTTCTAATCTTAGTGTTAATTTTGAGTAACATTGATGAGTCTAAAAGATATATATTAGACATCCACTGTTTTTGTTCCTTAATAGTGAATGAAAACCTACTAAAGCAATACCCTGCGAAGGCAGACAGACATAAGTATTTGCTACCGTGTGACATGCTGTGCTCTCCTGCAATGGTTGAATGGCTCACCTTTGTGCCACATACTGAGTTACATAACTTAGCACTTACGAACCACTTGGAACACTCAGTACCCAACTCAGTGCTTCAGCTGAATGACAAGTACATAAAACCAATACTCTAACAGGATAATCCAAGCAAAAAATTATACACTTAACTTCCTACAGATAACTTGGATAGAATTTTATCTGGCAGAAATAGAAGATAGTAGCACTGACCAAGCTTTAAAAATAATCTATATTTAGCAACTGGAAAAAAGAAATCCAGACACAAAAACACTTTTCATTAGCTACTGCTAAATATTGGAAGCAGACATAAAAGTAAAACCCTATTTCTAATTCAAGGAAGCGTGTACAGAGCAGAGAAGAGGGCGGATACGCACTGCGTGGATGACATGTTTCAAAGGGCAGTGGGAAGCATGCTAAGTCATTCAAACCCCTCAACACCCAAATTCTCCCTTTTGAGAGTGCAACTCAACTTACAAAATTAATTGATATGAATAATATTTGGAATACGTCACTATTAAAAGTATTAGAAACTTACTTTGGTTTTAGAATTAAGGTTTTTAATTTTTTTCTCATAAAACTTGGCACTTCTATAAAATTATTTGCATTTCACTCATACATTAGAGCTGCCTTACAGAAACAACTAAAACCCCTATTTCCCATGTGCTTTGATGTCCTCTGAGGAGATTTGAAATCATCTGACAATGTCCTTTCCCAAGACTGTCTCACTCATTCTCAACTGCCAGCGTTTAGTGCATCCTGCGGAATGTTTAGTAGAAATATCCTGAAATCTGGGACATTCTTTCCAACTACATTGTTGATCTTAATGCAGGCGTCACATCACTGATTGCAACTGCAATTTAACTTGGTTCTTGGTCACTAACTCTATCTCAGGTCATCCTCGACACTGACATACCTCAGACATAGCTTACTAAAAAATTTTTATCATCCCTGACGCCAGATTTATAAATCTGACTGAACATAAAACAGACCCAACTTCTTAGAATGACATAAAGTTCTTCACAATCTTACCCATTTCTCTCACCTTGTTGGAAGGTTCCTTTACTTTTCCGAACCCCAGTCCCTTTGATATCCTTGTGATTCCCCAGCCCCCCTCTTCTTCCTTGGGTCTTTGCACATGGAATCTGCTTTTCATCTTTGAAGACTGACTCACATGTAACATTATGTCTGTGTTGCCTTGTTAAACACCTAATGCAGAATTTTGGAAACACTTTCATGATTGTGCTTTTCATATGTCCAGATAATTACACAGTATACATGGCAATACTCCTTGTGACGCTGACAGTGTGTAGGAACAGGTATATCGCATTATTCCTGTTATATCCCAGAAACTAATGTAGTACTAGATCATAGTGGACACTTACAACCCACACCAATTCCCCTTAAGTGAAAATTTTCTAATAATGAAAATCAGTGCCATTAAACTTGACATTTTAGAGACTGATGTGATGGCGATACAGGCGAGCTCAAAGGAAGATAAGCAAAACCTTACCAACCCGGAGTGTGGGAAAATGTTATTTAACATGTTTTTCTTACGTGTTCTTTACTCTTCAGTTGCTTTACTCCAGATTCTATGACCTTAATGTTAGGAAAGCGACTTTCTAACGCGGTACTTGGCTGTTCTTCAACATCAAATTCTTCCAATATTTTAGAAACCTTTATTAGATGCAAGAGGGAAAAGATACACTTTAAAAAGTTAGTTTCATTTAAGAATCGTAATAAAATATTTTCATTTGTTTCTATCCATTACTGCTTCAAGTTCATAAAACACGAGTTAGTCAACTGCATTGCTATGGTTTGGATCTGGTGTGTCCCTCACAGGCTCACATGCTAACGGCCTGGAACCAACCTGCAGTGACATTAGGAAGCGGGAGAAGCCTCAGGAGGTACAGGCAGGACCGGGGGGAAGAAAGTCACGGGGAGCAAACCGCAGAAGGGACACGGGGAGCCCAGCCTCTCCTCCCTGCCTGCTGCTCAGCCTGCACGAGCAGCTCCGCTCTAAGAACACTCCGCCGTGACTTCCTGCCTTGCCTCGGATTCTGAAAATAATGGAGCCAACTGACCAGAGATCAAAGCCTCGGAAACTGGCAGCCAAAGTACCTTTCCTCCTTTGAAGTTCATTGTCTCGGGTATTTTGTCCCAGAGATGGAAGGCAGACTAACACACACATTGGGAAGAATGGGTAGAAGGCTCTGCAGAGTACCAGTTGAGCTCAAACACTAGCGGCCACTCCTGAGCTTTAGTTTCCTAGCCTGTAAAATGACAGCTGACACCACTCACTTGCCTGTATGTTAAACAGCTTATCTCTTCCTTTATTCTTCTGAAGTTTTGAATTTCATTTATATTTATTACTTATTTCATTGATAAGCAAACATGTCATGATGTAGTCTTTGGATAGTTTTCTTTTTCTTTAAAACAATAGCATCTATTAGACTCAATCTCTTTCCTCTCTAGCCAAGACTACAAAGTTGGTCACTTTCCCTTACTTCTTTGCTGTATTACTATTAACCATTAATTACCCTGAAAATTCCAAGCACAGATCAAACTACCCAGGGTTTTAGTCCTTACTGAGACTGCTGGAGAAGGACCATTCAGCCTTGCAAAGAAGTATTTGACTTAGCTCTTTAAACAGTGTATAGAAACCTGAGCACATCGTCTCTACATTCTCCTATTTGTTGGTTTCAGAACCCCTTTACTTTCTTAACAGATCATCGAGGATCTCAAAGAGCCTTTCTTTATATGAATTACATATAGCAGTGTTTGCCAGATTAGAAATTAAAGCTGAAAATGCTTAGTGTTTCTTAATTTATGTAAAAATATTTAATAAATCTTATACATGAGAAACAAATACATATTAATGAAGAATAACCATTTTTCTAAAAAATAAGTGAGAATAGCACTGTTTCATATTTTTGTGAATCTTTTTCATGGAAAGCTCATGTTCATCTATTAAAAGGATTAATATTGTTAAGATGTCCATAGTACTGAAAGCAATCTGTAGTTCCAATAGAATCTCCACCAAAATGTCAAAACATTTTTCACACATATGAAAAAAATCCTAAAATTTGTGTGCAATTAACAAAAGATCCGAAAAAGCTAGAACAATTGTGAGTGAACAGAACAAAGCCAGACATATCAGACTACACGACTGAAAGATAAATCATAAAGCACAGTAATCATAATAGCACAGTACTAGTATAAAAACAGACACATAGACAAATGGAACAAAATGGAGGCCAGCAAAAAATCCACACATTTATGGTCAAATGGTTTTCAACATACTTGCCAAGGACACACAATGGGTGATGGAGACCACTAGGCAGTGGCTCTGAGTAGAATTTAATATTAACCAATTGGCTTTCCATGTTTACATGTGAGTTGTCTGAAGCTTAGGCACCTTTTCTGGGGATGGACAGTGGACTCAGTAAGTGAAATTCTATGAGTCACTGGTTACCACTGAGGCCTGTATTGGCCTGTGAAGCTGTGACTCCTCACAGGACAAGATAAGGCCACAGCTGAGGACATTTGGCCCCAACCCCAATTACCTAAAAGGAGACTGCAGCTGCAGGCTCCACACTCCTACGATAAATGCCAGCCTACAGATAAGGTCATTCTCCTGACTGATATAATTTACTACTTGGGAAAATCCTCCCACGGTCCTGCGAGATTCCCGCATCTTCTTCAGTATCCCCCTCCTTTGTTTGAAAACCAAATAAACGTGGGCTGTCCAGAGAAGTCTTGGTCTTAACCCAAAGAATCTTGAATTTTGTAAGAGTGTGACCCTCCTGGATCCGTAAAATCATTTCAATTGTCTCATTTTATTTAAGCCTTCGCCATCCACTCATTTGGGAGATTGTGGGCCTGATCAGCTCGCAATAACTAAGAGTTATAAACCCAATAAATGGGGAAAGGATTCAATAAATAGTACTGGGAAAACTAGATATCCACAGGCAGAAGAATGAAATTAGACTCTTATTTAATATAATTTTAATAAAAATCAAATTAAAATTGGATTAAAGGCTTAAAAAATAAAACTTGAAACTGTAAAAAAAAATTGAAGAAAACACAGAGGAAAAGCTCTAGGATACTGGCCCAGGAAAAATTTTTCTGGGTATGATCCCTAAAGCACAGGTAACAAAACCAAAAATAAACAGAATTACATTAAAATAAAGTATCTCCACAGCAAGGGAAACAATTATTGTAACAGGGTAAAGAAAGAACTCAGAGTGGCAAAAATATTTGCAATCCGTATTTGTGATAAAGTATTAACATCTCAAATATATTAGGAACCCAATCACTCAATATTAAAAATCTCAAATAACCCAATTTAAAAATAGGCAAGGGATCTGACTAGACTTTTTCTCCAAAGACATAAACATTGCCAACAGAAATTTAAGAATGTGTTCAGCATTAGGACAAGTGCTAATCACTAGGAAAAAGAAAATCAAAACAAAAACAAGACACCTCACATCTGTTTTGATGGCTAGTATTCAAAAGAAAGAAGGTAACAAGTATTGGCAAAAAGTGGAGAAAAGGGATCCCTGGTAGAGTGTTGGTGGGAATGTAAATTAGTATAGGCTTACAGAAAATAGGAAGTTCTTCAAGAAACTTCATAATTAAACTACCATATGATGCTACAATCCCACAACTGGGTATATATCCAAATGAAAGAAAACTGACATGTTGAAGAGATACCTATACTCCTATATTCATTCCAGTATTATTCATACTAATTCAGGCATTGAATCAACCTAAGTGTCCACTAATGACTGAGCAGATAAAGACAGTGTAATATACACAGTGGAATACCATTCAGGCTCTAAAAGAAGAAGAAATCCTGTCAGATGTGACAACATGAATAAACATGGACGATATTAAGTGAAATAAGCTAGAGGAAAAAAGCAAATACCACACGATTTCACTTACATGGGAAGTATAAAAGTCAAACTCATAGAAACAGAGAAGTAAAGTGGTGCTTAACAGAGACAGAGGTACAGGCGCTGTGGAGATCTTGCTCAAAGGATAGAACATATTATACAAGAATAAATTCAAGAGATCTACTGTACATCTTAATGATGGGAACAGTGATATACTGTACATATGGGGAACTTGCTAAAATAATACTAAATTTTCAGCGGCCTCATAGAAATGATAGTGAGGTAATAATGCATTTATATTAAAAACTCGATTTAGCCATTCCACCTTCTATATATCTATCCAAGCATGTTGTATACCATAAACATATTCAATTGTTACCTGTCAAT
Source organism: Dinomys branickii (assembly GCA_004027595.1). Taxonomy (NCBI): domain Eukaryota; kingdom Metazoa; phylum Chordata; class Mammalia; order Rodentia; family Dinomyidae; genus Dinomys; species Dinomys branickii. The sequence goes on along the minus strand of PVLD010006164.1, from coordinate 117 downwards.
TAAAAAAGGAGTAAAAAACACAATTAGAGAGGATCCGGGGAAGATGGCGACCGGGTGAGCAGCAAGGGAGCGAACCTCCTTAATAAACACCACCAGCTCGAGACAGACTTGGTGAGC